>JAOTAX010151176.1:0-15363 GCA_025629825.1 Erythroxylum guanchezii | reverse complement strand
GTGAATGCAATGAAATCTATCAGTCTGACCCAACATTACCATAATACCCTTTGCTACCAGTAACGGGATGTTACAATATTACTTACAAAAGGATCTTGGTACCTTTTGACTAAATATATAATGCTCACACAAATAAAACCAAACTCTTTTGTTTTATTAATAATAAATATTTTCATTACAAAACTGTAACCGAAGAAGATAAAGTTACATGTAAATACACTTGCTTTCCAGGGCATTATATTTACATAACTCCAATAGAATTAGGCAAAGTTGACTTCTTAAAAGTTGTAGCTTATCCTTTTAGCTTTCCAATGGTATAAAGTATGTAGTTTTTGGATATCGGATTTGAGACATGAAGATATTGAAACTGTTAGAGACATATAGAGTAAAGTTGAATAGTGTTATATTGTCTAAGAGACGAATCCTTAAAATTTTCCAGCGTCTGTTATTAGTTGAGTTCAACTCCAACTAACTGACATTCTAGTACATTCTTTAATTGCTTCGTTTGTGTTTGGCTTAAACGCATCTACTTCGTTTGTGTCTTGCTTTGACGCGTTTACTTCGTCTGTGTCTTGCTTAAACTCGCCTGCTTCGTCTGCATCTTGCTTAGATGTGTCTGATCATCTCAGACTTAGTCTACTTCATCTGATCATCTCAGACTTAGTCAATGCATCTAATCATCTCAGACTTAGTCACTCCATCTGATCCATCTGCGCCATAATCAATTCGTCTGATTCCTTCTTAGATTGAACCTGTCTAATTCCTTCTTAGACTGAACCTTTGTCTGGTTCATTTTAGACTGAAACTTCATCTGATTCCTTCTTAGACTGAACCTTCGTCTAATCCTTCTGTGACTTAAGTACTTCGTCTGATCCATCTAAACTGTTTTAAATTTGACTTGAACATGTTCCATTCTTTTGGCCATAACTTCATCATCTGACCTCCAAATGAGGTGTTTTTTAACCAATGGATTCCTAACACATTTCTCTAGCTCTCCATAATAATTTATAGCTTTTGTTATTGGCTTGAAAAAGATTAATTGAATCAAAGTATGGGCATTGATTGGAAGAGTGTGAATTGGATATTTTACTGAACATACTTTGGTATTTTGATGATATCTTGATCTCTAGAGCTCCAAATGAGGTTATTTTTGTTTCTAAATAAACTAAAGACATAGAGATACAAATTATCTGAAGAAATAAAATTCTAATTCAGTACCTAAGACTTTCCATTTTTGGTTCGAAGTTAAGTATAGTGTACTATTTTAGTATAAGAATAGTCCAAAAATGTTTAGGGTATAACTTTCAGTTTTCTAAACCAAATTGAATGATTTTGGTGTCATTAGAAACTTAAGACAATGGGTAACAAATTTTCTGAAGAAGTCAAATAGTAATTCTGGTTTGAGGTTTCCCAAAATCTGTGTTAAAGAAATGAGTTGCTTATGTCTTATGACTCTAAATGTTGGACCCCAATGTTGGGCTCCAAAAGCGGGGTCCAACATTTTGGTTCTAATTATATACATGTTTCCCATACTTCTCCATGTATATGTATATTACTAACAAAAGAATCTTAGTACCTTACGACTGGTTATATAATGCTTATACAAATAAAACCAAACTCTTTTGTTTTATTAATAATAAATATTTTCATTACAAAAGTAACTGGAAGAAGATTAAGTTATATGTACCACACTTTCTTTCTAGGGCACTATATTTACATAACCGCCCACAATTATGGCATCATTGTGTTCTGTAAATGTGGAGTTGGTTCTATAAATGTGTTGACAGTGAAATTTGTCTCTTTCGAACGAAGTCCATTGTAAAACTTCTTTGTTAGATACCTTTCAATCTTCATTTCTTATGTCTGCTCTTAGTTTATTTTTTAAATATATGTTTATTTGAATTTGAAAGTATTTCTTGAAATTTTAGATGAGGTCTGTTGTCTGTTGTCTGTTGAATTAAGAATAACTATGTAATTAGTAGTTAAGATTTTTATGTTTAAAAATCTCTCTCATGTCGTACGTTTAATTAGATTGATAAAATGAAATTCAATATGTAATTTGGAGGAAAATTCATTATTTAGTTCTTTTCCTGCTACCATTTCTAATAAATGGTATCAAAGCAACACTTTTAAGCAAATGTGAGTTTTGTTTTCGAGTGAATTTGTGAGCTTAAACACTTGATTATTGTGACAAAATTTGCTTATGTCTTTGACTTTCATTTCATTTATCAATGTTCATAGTAATAAAAGATTTTGAATTTTACTTGCAATGGATCGAGTTTAATTAAATGTTTGAAAGTCTGAGCTTAAATTTAATTGAAATTGAATATTTAAATTTAATTTTGATATACTAATATTGAATTAGTTCAATTTAAACTTAATTAATTTGTCATAATTTATTAGGTTAAAAAATTGTGTTTAAATCTAGTTGACCATATATATGTATACTTAGTGATGGAAGAGGTGTTAATTGGTTGTTCTCTCTCATCCCACATGTTGTAATATGATTTTGCACATTTAATATATTAATCCATTTATGTCCAATTTTTTTAATGGTAACAATATTATGATATTATTGTATAGTTTAAAAGAAAATATTATATGATAAAATTATGTTAGTAATGAGTATTGGCTCATAAGATATACATTTAGATTTTTCTAATTTAATTGTCAAAAAAAATGGGGAAGAGATGTTTTAATAAAAGAAGATTAGTGGAATTAAAATTACATCAAATATATTAATGAAGTTAAAGAAAAATGAGAGCACACCTTGTCAGCTGTTTTATTGAAATCAATAAAGGAAGATCCCTAAAGTTGAAGTTTTTGTATATCTTGCTCTAACTGCAAAGTTTCTAAACCTAAGTGGGTTAAATTGCAATTAAGAAGGATATGAGGAGCAAAAGTGAAAGAAAACGAAAAAAATAGCACACTTGAATTGATAAGAGGGAGACGAGTGTGAAAAATGTGAAAATGGGGGTAAAAAATAGGAAGACGACTTCATAACAATAGAAAAAAAAGTTCATATTTGGAATAGCCCACAGTGTTGGACCCTGTTTCCAGATCCCATAGTGTTGGGCAACATCCAGAGTCATAACACGTGAGCATATTAACCTATAGGGTTATTTCAATGTACCATTATTAGCCATCATCCCACACATGTGGCGTGCCCCACTAGTCAAACACCAAAATCACATATTGGCTTCTGCAGAAAAATTGTAGCTCTATATGTCTCTAGTTTATTTTGAAACAAGAACCATCTCATTTCGAGCTCTACAGGTCAAGATATCATCAAAATACCGAAGTATGTTCATAACCAAGTCATGCTCTTCCAACCGATCCTTCATTTTCTTTCCATCAATATTTTTCAAATAAACAACAAATACTACAAATTTTTTTGGAAAGATAGATAAATGTGTTAGGAAGCTATTGGTTCAAGAATCATCTCATTTGGAGGTCTGATGATGGAGGTCTGGCTAAAAGAATCAAACATGGTTTTGTCTTTAATCACACAGAATCTGTTTCGGGACAATTGACCGAACATTCACTATAGATATTAGATTAAGGTCATTCTTTGACGGTTTGAAAGAGGACTTCCAGATCTAAAACTTTCATGAAGACTCCAAAGTGAGAATTTCTCATTTGGAGGGCCAAAACATGGACCGTGTGAATATACAGGGTTAGATCATGTAACCCATAGGTCTGGCGATTTTTCTGCATCAGGAATACACAGCTAGTGTGAATATACACGGCCTGACCGCGTAACCTTCGGGTCTTTCCTAAATCTTCCCTCTCCAAAATGTCTCCAATGGATTCTACATCCATTCTAGCATCCCTTTTACTCATAATCTTCCCAAATTCCACTCTCCTAGTGCGATATCACTTCATTTACTCTCTTTATTCTGTATACACATCTTATGCAACATCACTGACTTATAATGATCATATCTCTTAACAACAATATCCAAAAATTGCATACTTTATATAGTTGGAAAGCTAGAAAGACAAGCTACAACTCCCATGAAGACAACATTGTCTAAATAATCCTAGATTAATGCAGTTTTTCCCCTTAAGTCAAAACACAATTTCTACCCCTATGAAAACATTGAAATTTTCAATGTGAAGACTTGAAAAGTCATAAACAAGCATAATGTATATGTATTTCATTAACATCAAAAGATAAGAGTTTTATAACGACTTAGTGGCCATTTCAAGCGACCTTACATCATAATCCAAAAATACAAACTTTACAAGAACAATAATTGCTCAAAATGCGACTAAAGCCTTGTTTTACAATATCTAGCTTCAAAAATAAAATATGCAAATTGGAGTGATGCCTTGACTTCCGACTTGATCACTTGATATCTTGCTCATCGCCTGAATGTGGGAAGGAACAGGGGGTGAGCTTAAAGCTCATGGGTAACAGTTTTATAATCGGTAACAAGCAAAAACCATTAAAAACCTTCATGATCATAGCAAATTCTCATTGAATCATAAAACTCAAAATTCTTAAATTCTCAACTTGTCAAGCCAATTAACATCTCACATAAGTCATGTATCCATCAAACTTGCCAATACTTTATAATCACATAAACATATCAGAATGGTTTGGGTATCCGTAACAGAACGTACTAGCATAATTCCATAAAATGGTCTTGTGTAGCTGTGAATAGAACATACTATCACAATCTCAGATAATGGTTTTGTGTAGCGGTGAACTTAGGGGAGTCCGTGAAGGAGCTCCATGCCACTAGTGGGTAGGCAGAAAAGCCTTTAGTCAAAGTGCACTTGACAGACATAATAGACCACCACAAACCCACATAACATATAATTCATGACTTGAACACCGATTGCCCAAATAACACATTTCGAGAACTTGCTTTTCATGAACATGAAATATTTCATATGCATTTCCATCATCAACCAAATTCCTATACCAACCATAATAACCATTTCTCAAATCATTCAAAAACAACAAAGACAAAAATTATGAAGCAATTAGAAATCATTCCCATATCAGCACAAATTTCATTCATAAAATTCACATACAAAAACATGTGGCACATTCTCAAGCATTTAAAGAACAATAAATGCACATTTATAAGGTAGATGGAAAATCATTTAATTCCATTTATTTGAAGAACATTTATGGCTAATTTACTCAATTATAAAAGTGCAACCCACCTTAATTTCCTTACCTGAAAACTTGCTCAAGTATGCCTCTCTTGTTGCTCCTCTTGCCTCCCTTCATAATTAACAAAAATATCCATTCAATATAAATTCCAATTGGAAAGCCCAAAGAAACCTATATATGAAATTGATCCTAGAATACTTAAACCCATGTATTTTCTAAGCTCTTTGAACCAAAACTCTTTCAAAAATCCAAAAGATTAAACATAAACTTACCTTGAATCTTCAGCAAACAATGAGTTTCTTAGCTCTAATGGAAGCTCTAATCTTCCTTTCCCTTTTTCACTTATTGAACAACTTCAAAATCACTCTTTAAAATTAAGAAAAATTGAAACCTAGCTTAGCTTTCTTTCTCTCCTTTATTTTTCTCTCCAACGACACTCTCTTCTTTTTTCTGTCTTTTAATTTTCTTTTCTTCCTCTCCAAATGCAAGATAAGTCTTCCTTCTCCCTTTTATACCCTTAATGAATCTAAAATGTCCAATTTACCCTTCCTTCAATGTCTTAAGACTTTACAACTTAAGTGATCTTCCAACAATGTCCCTCATGCAGTCTTACCACCCTAACACTTTAATTCAAATAACCTATGTCATATAATCTCACTCACATTAACATTCTAATTAACTGCAAGATAGATTAATCCATCAAGACCTCAAAATTAATTTAAATCATGCTTATTCATCAAGGAAAAAAATTCGGGTGCCAACATTTACCCCCCTCTTAAAAGAATTTTGTCCTTAAAATTCTTACCTAAGTCATTGAAGAGGTATGGATACTTTGCCTTGATGGCTTCCAAGGGCTCCCATGTGGCCTTTTCGAAAGAATGATTTCTCAACAAGACTTTGAATAGCTGAACTGTCTTGTTCTTGAGGACCTTTTCCTTGGTGTCCAAAATCCCCATTAGAATCTCCTCATAACTCAAATCATCTCTCAACTGAGCTTCAACAGTCTGAATAATATGGGAAGGATCCGATCTATACCTCCTCAACGTGGGCACATGAAAGACATCATGTATTTGTGACAATTCTGGTGGCAGCGCCAACCTGTATGCTAGCGGTCCAATACTCTCAACAATCTCGTAGGGACCCACATATCTCGGACTCAACTTGTCCTTCTTACCAAAGCAAATGACTCCTCTCCAAGGAGACATCTTAAGAAAAACTTTCTCACCAACTTCGCACTCCATTTGCTCCCGATGTGCATCAGTATAACTTTTCATTCTATCCTATGATGCCTTAAGCCGTTGCGTAACCAAATTAACCTTGTCGACTGTCATCTAAAGTAACTCTAGTCCTATCAATTTCCTCTCTCCTTTTTCATCCCAGCATATCAAAGTTCTACATCCCCTTCTATACAGTTCTTCATGAGGAGCCATCTAAATGCTCGAGTGGTACAAATTATTTTAAGCAAATTTGATCAATGGAAAGTGTTCATCCCAATTGCCCCTGAAATCCATCACATATTCCCTGAGCATTCCTTCAAAGATCCTAATGGTCTTCCCGAATTGACCATCTATTTAAGGATGAAAAACAGTGCAAAAATTCAACTTCGTTCCTAGAGCCTCTTGTAAGCTTCCCAAAATCTTGAAGTAAACCAAGGATCTCTGCCAAAAACTATAGAGTCGGGAATTCCATATAGTCTTACTATCTCATCAATATACTTCTTTGCTAGCAAATGCAAAGAATCAGTCTGTTTAATTGCCAAAAAATGGGCTGACTTCGTTAACTGATCAATAATAACCCATATAGCATCATGCTTCCTACTGGTCTTGGGCAAACCCATAAGAAAATCCATAGTTATCCTTTGCCACTTTCATTCAGGAATGGACAATGGCCTCAACTTGCCAAAAGGTGCCTAGTGTTTAGCCTTGACTTACTAACACGCTAGACACATGTTAACATATTCAGCTACATCTCTCTTTATGCCTTTCCATAAGAAATGCTCTTTCAGATCTCTATACATCTTGGTGCTACCCAGATGTATGGTATAAGGCGCTGATTCGAAGCCTTTTGTTCTTACCCTTGAAGGTCAAATAAAAAAAATTAATTCCAAGGATTGCAATATAGAATGCGACCTCGGGTCATCTCACTTAATCGGAACCTAATGAAATGAACTAAGCTAGCCTAAATGTCATGAAATACAAACTATGTAGTAAGGAGGGGCTTTTGATTCTTTTAGAAAACTAAACAAAATTGAATGAATTGTAAGAGAAATGTGTAAAAAGTATTTTTGGATTTTGGGAATTGAAACTTGAAAGGTAAAGTCAATAATCAATTGTGATAGAATCCTCTTGAAAAATGAGTTTTGGCTATCATAGTTCAAAGTAAATCTTGGTGGGAGTGAAAATCACTAAGTTTCAAATGATAAACCTTAAAGAACTCTTTAAGTCCAAGGTCTTAATCAATGAACTCCATTTCTTAAGACCTTGTTAAATGCCCTTAGTGTGTGTTGTGGGTAAATCAATGCAGCAAGTTATTTGGGATCTCAAATCAATTCAATATCAAACACAACTATGTAAGATCAAAGAGATTCAATAAGATCATACATAAACATATATGAAACTTCATATATTTAAGCTAAAAGTTCTATATCAACAAATCCCAGCAACACAAAAAGTATCCAACACTTGATTAAACTCTAATCAAGAATGTTCAACTATAAGTTACAAATACTAAACCTAGGAATTTATAAATCATAGCTAAACATAGATTGAGTCACTCCCTTTTTTAGGCCATTGAACTCAAGCCATCACTACATCTTCAAGAGGAGGGAGGTGGCCAGCCATACATAAATCCAAATGACTTCACAACTGGGAACCCATTGAGAGCATCCATGATAGTTCTAAAGGCCGAAAAATACTTTTCCAAGAAAGCCTTCCTCAGATTAGCCCAACTATGGTAGGCATTTGCCGCATGCCATGGAAGGCTCATGTACCACTCCCGTGCTTTTCCTTCCAGTGACAAGTGAAAAACCTTCCATAGCATTTGATCAAGTTAAGCTCCCATCGGTTTCATACTCTGACAGATCATGGACAAAGATTGCAGATGCATGTAGGGATCTTCTCCTATTAAGCCATGAAATTTAGGACGAGAGTTAATGAGTAATCCTTTAACTTCAAAATTAACATCAAAATTAGGACAAGAAGTAGAAAATGGATCATAATTCACATCAGAAGTTGTTGCTTCCTTAATGGTCCTCCTTCTATGATTCCCATTATTGTTACTAACTCTCTCATGCTCCCCATTTCCTCTATTATTGCCATTTCTAGGTTGGTTAGCATGAAAGTTAGGATTTAGCATAAAAGCTAGGTTCTCAGCCATAGTCACTCTTTCTATCTACTCACTCTCACTACTTGGTTGATTAGACTCTTCTTTAATAACTACCTTATTTCTCTATTTTCCTTTTCTCTCCTTTCTTATCTTCCTTAAGCGTCTCTCAATTTCAGGTTAGAAAGGAACAAGTTTAGCTCTCTAGGGCATGCACAGGAACAATTCAAACAAAAATAAAAAGTAACAAAATTTACTCGCAAGCACACAAAGTCAAATAAAAGATGAGATGTGATGGATTCACATGTATAGATGTGTGAAAGTATGTATGAAGAGTAAAGTGTGCAAGTAAAATGTATGTATGAAAAAGTAGCAAAGAAATGCTCAAAGCTATGTAGGAGCAAAAATGCTAAGTATGCAATGTGCCAAAAAAAAAACAGTATGCTATGTTTGAGATTTCAAAATTTATGCTATGAAAAGAAATTAAAATCCTATACTATTGACAAGTATAACACTAAACTATCTAAAATGCAAACTAAACCAAGGTTCCTGGCCTCACTTAGCAGCAAAAATGACAACAGCTAACCTAGAGAACCAATTACTTGGTTCCCCGGCAACGGTGCCATTTTGATTCGTAGCCTTTTGTTCTTACCCTTGGAGGTCAAATAAAAAAAATTAATTCCAAGGATTGCAATATAGAATGCAACCTTGGGTCGTCTCACTTAATTAGAACCTAATGAAATAGACCTAAGCTAGCCTAAATGTCATGAAATGCAAACTAAGTAGTAAGGAGGGGGTTTTGATTCTTTTAGAAAACTAAACAAAATTGAATGAATTGTAAGAGAAATATGTAAAAAGTATTTTTGGATTTTGGGAATAGAAACTTGAAAGGTAAAGTCAATAATCAAATGTGATAGAATCCTCTTGAAAAATGAGTTTTGGCTATCATAGTTCGAAGTATATCTTGGTGGGAGTAAATCTTGGTGGGAGTGAAAATCACTAAGTTTCAAATGATAAACCTTAAAGAACTCTTTAATTCCAAGGTCTTGATCAATGAACTCCATTTCTTAAGACCTTGTTAAATGCCCTTAGTGTGTGTTGTGGAATGTAAAAAGTTACTTGGGATCTCAAATCAACTCAATATCAAACACAACTATGTAAGATAAAAGAGATTCAATAAGATCACAAATAAACATATATGAAACTTCATACATTTAAGCTCAAAGTTCTACATCAACAAATCCCAAAAATATAATTAGTATCCAATACTTGATTAAACTCTAATTAAGAATGTTCAACTATAAGTTACAAATCTTTAACCTAGGAATTTATAAATCGTTGCTAAATATAGATTGAGTCACTACCCTTTTTAGGCCAATGAACTCAAGCCATCACTACATCTTCAAGAGGAGGGAGGTGCCTAGCCACACATAACTCCCATTGACTTCGCAACTGGGAACCCACTAAGAGAATCCATGATATCAGTCGACGGTGGAAAGGAAGATCAGTGAAAATGGATGATGCTACATGTTGGAGAATTTTCAAAAATGTTCAGAGAGTGATGTCTCCAGATGGTGTGTCTTCTGTCTATACTCTGTCGGCTCTCCTACCACTTAACCTAAAATAGGTAGTTTTTGTAAAAACAGATCAATGGATCAGGTTGTACAGTGGGTAGACTTCCAAAAATGGTTGGGGTATTTGAAGGTTCGTCGCAGCGATAGGGTGTTTCGCTGCGGCAAACTTTTCCCGAAAGGTTTGCTTGAGAGTCTATAGTTTCTTCATCCGGCGACGTGAACTTCATGCCGCGACAAACTTTTCCCGAAGGTTTCAGCATGTAACTCTTCATTTTTCGTCGAAGAATTTGTTGACTTGTTGAACTATCATTTCCAGCCTTCACTTCTTAGTCTACTTCTTGAGTCTCCTACAATAAAAAAAAGGTAGTTTGCAATATTAATTGTCCTTAGAAAATTAATTTAGAGCAATTACTAATTATTTGTGACAATTTTACTTTCAAACTACATAAGGAAAGGCAAGCACTTAAGAGTTCAATTAAGCACAAAGTCAAGAAATAAGAGCCAAGAAGTGTAACAAAACCATGAAAATGTCACCAATTTAAATAAGAAACTTGGGTTCAATCGCATTGTGCGCCTCATCTAGTATTCCCTTCATTACTTCCTTGACATTCAGAATACAAATTCTGTTTCCGACAACCATAAGTCCATCATCCCTCGCTACCACTTCAGATTTCTTGCCATTCTGAATTTCTTCTCAGAGCTTACTCAATTCTACATCTTGTGCTTGTAACTCCTTAACTTTCTCCCTGAGTATCAGTCTCACTCTGAAATTAGCAAGAATACAATTTTGTTCCTTTTGTTCCAAGCTTATTCTAAGCTTGGCCATTTCTTCCAATAACGACCGATAAACTGTTTGAACATCAGCTATCGAGGATTTCCTACTCAAGGCATTTGCTACCACATTCGCCTTTCCTGGATGATAATCAATAGGTCGTAATCCTTGAACAACTCTAATGCAACATCCCACTACCATAGAGTATATACCTGAATATCCAAGGACATTCAAGTACATAACCTATGATAATGGTATGTTAGAGCAAAAATAAATCCAACTTACACATGGCATCAATTAACATCATTTAAAACTTAGCAAATTTTAAAACCATTCAATGCATTCATTCAAAAAGTTTACACTGTTTCCATTAAACAAATATTTACAAAACCTCATACAGGTTTTAGAAAGAACTACAAAATAAAAGCTATAACACTTTGATGTCAGCTGACAGACCTCTGAGCCATAACTTAGTCCAAAATAAAAGAACCATCATTGATGATTTCACCGGATTCACATACATAAATCACATATTTCACAATTATTCATACAGAACATGTATATTTCAAATACTCACACTGTCATGACACATCATTTAATCATTATGAATCAGATCATATATAAACAAATACAGTTGCATATAAGACTCCACATTCGTTATTAATGTTGTGACAGAGTGCCTATCACATATAGAAATACTGGCCCGTTGGGCTTAGTCAAAAACATATATCATAGGGCATAGCTCTACGTGCATAATCATATATCACGGAGTAAAGCTCTATGTGCAATCGTTTGATACTAGCTACTCCGGTCACAACGCCTTTATCTAAGCATGCATTTTATAAAATGCATCATTTCAAAAACATTCAACTTTCGTTGAGAATCCACACAGTATAATACACAATCAAAATTTCACATTCTTTGGACCTAAGTCCGGCATTCAACACTCGTTGAGAATCCACATTTCATACAGAATTATCAAACAAATCAAACAAATCAGAGCACTTCCAATACAGTCCCAAATATATACTCCTCGGACTTTATGTCTAGAATTCATAAACAAATCGCAACAATTCAATAATTGGGACATCAAATCAAATCAATCCTAGGAAATTCATCTAGGTTGACTCACAGTATGCTCCAAGAATCTACTGCCTGGATGGTTCGACAATGTTTGACTGGCGTCTGTATTTTCTACGTGCAAGCGCTTGATATTGCTACTTCGGTAACAACGCCTTTATCTGAGCATACAATTTATGAAATGCATCAGTTCAGAATTTACCATATATCACAATCATTTATAAAGAACAATCAGAATTTCATAATTGTTAGACCTAAGTTTGGCATTCAACATTCGTTAAGAATCCACATAGCATAATACACAATTAGAATTTCACAATCTTCAGACCTAAGTCTGGGATTCAACATTCGTTGAGAGTCCACATTTCATATGGAATTATCAATCAAATCAAACAAATCAGAGCACTTCCAATACAGTCCCAAATATATACTCAGAGTTTAAGTCTAGAATTCAGAAACAAATAGCAACAATTCAATAATTGGCACATCAAATCAAATTAATCTTAGGAAATTCATCTAGGTTGACTCACAGTATGCTCCAAGAAGCTATTGCCTAGATGATCCAGCAATGTCCGATTGGTGTCCGATGTGCTTCTCTATAGCATACACAACACATTTACAAATATCACATTTTGCACAATTGAATACATATTCCTTTATGCACATGTACTTATATAAAATATGCACAATGCATGTTCAATGACAATTCCGGGTATCTTATCAAATCATTCAGATCAAAGTCCACATTAATATCATTTATACTTACAATTTGGACCAAAATGAAACAATGTGAAATCAATTTCATAACCTAATTGACCACTTAAGATTTTCTACCAACATAATTTTAGGTAAACTTTGCATAATTAATCTGATAGGGTAACTGGCAAAATTAGGCAACACTTCATTCTAGCAAATTGTTCTCCAATGTCTTAAGTTTGCAATGATACCAAGTTCATCCAATTTGATTGAATATACTGAAAGTTATACTCAAAAGATTTTAGACTATTCATAAGCTTTAGCAGAATTCGTATCTCAACTTCCAATCAGATTCTATTTCTTAAAGGCCGAATTAGAATTTAATCTCTTTATACAACTTGTATCCTTATGTCTCTACTTTAATCAAAATTAATAATCATCTCATTCTGAGGTCCACATGTCAAGATATAGTCCAATTTTCTAAATATGTTCAGAAAAAATCATCCTAGTTGTCATCTTTCAGCACAGTCACATTTCACCTTTAAATTAATCAAACAATCCTTTTCAGAAAGCTATGATTTTTGGTGGAGATGAAGATCAATGTCGTATGAAGTTATAGGTTTAAGAACCAAGTCATTTGGATATCGAATGAAGAAGTTATAACAAAAATATTGAAGGATGTTTAGAGATAAAAGTTTTAGAAAAAAAAAACAATTCACGATCGCGACTTTCACTAATCCTCGAAGACACTATCGTGCAAAAGAACGATAGCGATTTTCATTCATCCTATGAAGTCGCTGTCGTGAAAATGCACGATACCGACTTTGCTGAATGAATTTGAGAAATGCACGACATAGCGTTTCTTTCTTCTTCTTCACCGAATCTACCTTCTTCTCCTTCCATTTTTCTTATTTTTCCAACAAAACACAATCCTAATTCAGCTATTTCACATTTGTAACTCCAAAAACAAACTCTACACAAATCAAATTCAATTTTACACTCCAAAAATCACAAATCCGAAACACTCACCATTCTTCCTCTCTCTACTGTAACTTTTTCAGAAACTCAATCTCACCTCTATTAACTCCAATAACTTGCAATCAATTTCTCTAACTCATTCTTAGCTCATTAGTACTCATAAAATTCCAAAATATCCAAGATTCACATTAAACATCAACATACGATTATCACACATGCAACTTTAAATTTCTAGCATTTTTCCCACATTCACAATTTCAAATCCTCATCTACGTCATTTAGGACACTGCTATGCCTTCACATGCATATAATCATCTCTAACACTAGCCATCATCAAAATCATGGTTCAATAAAATTTTTAACACATTTAAACAACTCTACAGATTCATGCATGTCAACAGTGAATCCAACATTCAAGTTTTCTCCAAAACAAAACAAAATATCTCAATCCAATGCCTGCAATATCAAAATACCACTAAAACATCATCAAAATAACTTACTCGGTTTAGTTCAAATTCCAGCAGTGATATTAAAAGCCAAATTTCAGTGTATGGGCAAGGAAAACAGTTTTGAACCATAGTGTTCTTTCAGTGAAAGAAATAACAAAAGAAGGGAAAGAAAGTTACACTGAACAAGCAAGTGAGAGCTGAAGAATTTTCCATCCAAAACACTTGCTACATATACTCTTTGCATGTAATACATTTGTCTCTCATTAGCAGTCCATGTGTCACCATACATACAAGCCATTTGTCATGCACATATGTTGCCACGTGTTACACCATAACTGGCCTATAAATCAATATTTTTCTATAATTCACCAAAAATTCCAAAATACCCAAAATATACAAAAATTGCCAAATCACATTTAATACACTCTAATTTCATCCACAATTTCCATTTATAAACTAATTTACTCAGAAATGCCAATGAATGCATATACAATCATATTAATTTGCAAAAAAAAAAAGTCTATGTCACAATTAATTTATGCATGATGTGCACTTTCCTAACTTTCTCATAATTTTCTCTTAAGTTACTATTCTAGTCTTAACATGGGTAACAGGATGTTACAATTCTCCCCTCCTAATAAAAATTTCGTCGTCAAAATTCTAACCTGAATGATCAAATAGGTAGGGGTACTGATTCTTCATATGCTCCTCCATCTCCCATGTGACTTCCTCACTCGAATGATTCTTCCAAAGGACTTTCACCATTGGAATCACTTGATTTCTCAATTGTTTACCCTGATAACCAATTATCCTCACAGTTTCTTCAACATAGCTCAGATTACTAGAGACTTTAATTTCCTAAGTCGGTATCACATGAGTTGGTTCTGACCGATTTTGCCTAAGCATACTCACGTGAAATACATTATGTATCTGTGCCATCTCCAAAGGTAAGGCTAACTTATAAGCCAATGGTCCAATTCTTTCAATTATCTCATATGGACCAACATGCCTCGGACTTAACTTACCCTTCTTGCCACATCTCAGTACACCTCGCCATGGTGATACTCTTAGAAATACTCTATCACCAACCTGATACTCCATATCTTGCCTTTATTGATCCACATAACTTTTCTGTCTATCTTGTGCTACTTTAGTTCTGCTACAAATCAATTTTACCTTATCAACAGTATCCTGAATCAACTCTAGGCCTTCGACAATTGATCGCGGCTAGTCGTTCAATCCAAAAATTGATCCTTGGAAACCGATCAAAAATTAATAAGAATTCCAAGATTGCAGTATAAGCTGAACCTCGGGTCGTCTCACTTTTTGGAACCGACGAAAAATGGTTTAAAGCTAGCCTAA
>JAOTAX010151091.1:0-15373 GCA_025629825.1 Erythroxylum guanchezii | reverse complement strand
GGAAGTAGTGCATACCCAGAGGGCTCTCCTACCCCTAAGATGCGTTTAACGCTTAATGAGCCCTATATGGGACAGTTTAGGCACTCGGTCACAACAAAGTAATAATTGGAAAATGGGTCTCATGTGCACTGCATATGCATCATATGAATGATTAAAGTGTATTTGAATGGAAAATGTGAAATATTGTGAATGTTAAATATGTGTTATGTGACTGGGTGAGCCATCGATGATGGTCACTCACTGAGTTCGCAAAACTCACCCAAAATTTGCAACTTTTTTAAGAACTCTAAAGAATACCCCGTTAGGCAAACGGGAGTATATCCACTGTAGAAAGTGAAGGATAAAGGTCGGGATCAGTTGTGTCTGCATTTAGTATTTTCTTATTTTGTGTAAATTTGTATTCCGCAATTTATGTAAAAAATAGTATTGTGTAATTATAGTGGGCCCTGAGTGGGCTACCGAAATTCTATTGATTGTAGTGTGTGATTGAAGATATTTATAAATGAAAGTGGGCTACCCAAATTGATTTCTGATTTTGGCATATTATATTTGTGATCGCGGAAAAAAAAATATACAAAAGGTTTGTACTGAGTTTTGACTAATTGAGTGCAGTAGCATATCACCCTCGCGGGGCTTGGACTCGGATATCACCATCGATATCAGGTTCGGGTTTTGCGGGAGTGGGGTGTTAGAAGTTGGCTCGGAGATATGTAGATGAGGTGGTGAGACTACATAGGGTTCTAGTGTCTATAGTATAAGATAGGGATCTTAGATTTACATCGAGGTTTTAGAGGAGTTTGCAGTCTGCTATAGGTACTAAGTTAAACTTCAGTACAGCATTTCATCCTCAAACAGATGGACAGAGTGAAAGGACAATCAAGACTATTGAGGATATGCTTAGAGCTTGTGTATTGGAGTTTAGAGGAGCTTGGGATCAATATATGGCATTGATAGAGTTTGCCTACAACAACCATTACCATAGTAGTATCGGAATGGCACCGTATGAGGCACTGCATGGTAGAAAATGTCGGTCGCCATTATATTGGGATGAAGAAGGCTTGAGAATGATTGAAGGTCTAGAGTTAATACAGGATACAGTGGACAAGGTGAAGTTGATTCGAAGCCGAATTAAAGCGGCTCAGGATAGCTAGAAGAGTTATGTGGATCAACACCGACGTGATATGGAGTACAGTGTGTGAGATAAAGTATTATTGAGAGTGTCACGCTGGAGAGGAGTTTTGAGATTCGGTAAAAAGGGCAAGTTGAGCCCTAGGTACATTGGTCCTTATGAGATCATTGAGAAGATAGGACCTCTGGCCTATAAGTTGGCTTTACCGAATGAATGTCTCAATTGCATAATCTGTTTCATGTGAGTATGCTCTGAAGATACCGATCGGATCCGACACATATGATACTAGCTCAGGAGATTGAGGTTGCTAGTAACATAAGCTATGTTGAGGAGTCGATCAAGATTGTGGGATCACGGATCAAGCAGTTGAGGAACAGGGTCATTCCATTGGCAAAAGTTCTTTGGAGGAACCACTCAAGTGAAGAAGCAATATGGGAGACAGAGGAGCATATGAGGAGACAATATCCCCACCTGTTCGAGCAAACAGGTAAGAATTTCGAGGACAAAATTTCTTTTAGGAGGGGAGAGTTGTAACATTCTATTGCTTGTGGGAGGGTTAGATTAGTAAATGTGAGTGATCTATGAGAGGCTTAAAAATGCTTCTTTACGTTCATGCATAAAAATGACATACACTTATACATGAATAGTGAATATATTTGCACATGAAAATAATTGTACATGCATTTATGAATAATTCTGGGTATAATTGGATTGATTTGTGAATTTTTGAGAATTTTGAATGTTTGACATGGGAAATATTAGGGATTAGTGGAAGAACGGTACTTGTGAATTTTGGAGAAATTAGGAATAAATTTTGAGAATTTTAGAAAATACGAAAAAGAAATTAAAAGGGAGCTTTGGAGATAGCTGGTTTGTAAAGATGAATAATAAGGGAGTTAGTTTCAAAAGAAACTAAGTTAGAGCTTAGGTAGTGGGAGAGTGACAAATGTCACTTAATACACGAGTTTTTGATGAAAAACTGGCAAATCGTGACCGAGTGCAGCTTGTTTCCACTATTTTGTCCTTACATAATACGACCGAACATAGCTGTAGCAAGTGCTCACGGCCCCAACCTGGTCGACAGACGTTGCCGATCATGGGACCTAGGCTATAATACATGAGTTTTTGATGGGAAACTGGCAAATCGTGACCAACTAGGGCTTGTTTTAGCTATTTTGTCATTACAAAGTATGACCGAACATGGACGAACATAGCCGAACATGGACAAACATGGTCGAGCAAGGCTATAATACACGAGTTTTTGAAGGGAAACTGGCAAATCGTGACCTACTAGGGCTTGTTTTCGCTATTTTGTCATTATAGAGTATGACCGAAATGGCCAAACATGGCCGAGCAAGGGTATAATACACGAGTTTTTGATGGGAAACTAGAAAATCGTGACCTACTAGGGCTTGTTTTAGCTATTTTGTCATTACAAAATATGACCGAACATGGACGAACACAGCCGAACATGGCCAAACATAGCCGAGCAAGGCTATAATACACGAGTTTTTGATGGGAAACTGCCAAATCGTGACCTACTAAGGCTTGTTTTCGCTATTTTGTCATTACAGAGTATGACCGAACATGGCCGAACATTGCCGAGCAAGGCTATAATACACGAGTTTTTGATGGGAAACTGGCAAATCGTTACCTACCAGGGCTTGTTTTCGCTATTTAGTCATTACAGAGTATGACTGAACATGGCCGAACATGGCGGAGCAAGGCTATAATACATGAGTTTTTGATGGGAAACTGGCAAATCGTGACCAACTGCGGCTTGTTTTCGCTATTTTGTCCCTACATAATACGACCAAACATGGTCGAGCAAGGCTATAATACACGAGTTTTTGATGGGAAACTAGCAAATGGTGACCGACTAGGGCTTGTTTTCGCTATTTTGTCGTCACAGAGTATGAACGAACATGGCCGAACATAGCCGAACGTGGCCGAACATGGCCAAGCAAGGCTATAATACACGAGCTTTTGATGAGAAACTGGCAAATCGTGACCTACTAGGCTATAATACACGAGTTTTTGATGGGAAACTGGCAAATTGTCACCGACTAGGAGTTGTTTCCGCTATTTTGTCATTCCAGAGTATGACCGAACATGGCCGAACGTGGCTGAACATGGCCGAACAAGGCTATATACACGAGTTTTTGATGGGAAACTTGCAAATCGTGACCTACTAGGGCTTGTTTTCGCTATTTTGTCATTACAGAGCATGACCGAACATGGCCGAACATGGCCGCACGTGGCCGAACAAGGCTCTAATACACGAGTTTTTGATGGTAAACTTGCAAATCGTGACCTACTAGGCTATAATACACGAGTTTTTGATGGGAAACTGGGAAATCGTGACCAACTAAGGCTTGTTTCCACTATTTTGCCATTACAGAGTATGACCGAACTTGGCCGAACGTGGCTGAACATGGCCGAACAAGGCTATAATACACGAGTTTTTGATGAGAAACTTGCAAATCGTGACCTACTAGGGCTTGTTTTCGCTATTTTGTCATTATAGAGCATGACCGAACATGGCCGAACATAGCCGAACATGGTCGAGCAAGGCTATAATATACGAGTTTTTGATGAGAAATTGCCAAATCGTGACCTACTAGGGCTTGTTTTCGCTATTTTGTCATTACAGAGTATGACCGAACATGGCCGAACATGGCCGAGCAACGCTATAATACACGAGTTTTTGATGTGAAACTGGCAAATCGTGACCTACTAGGGCTTGTTTTCTCTATTTTGTCATTACAGAGTATGACCGAGCATGGCCGAACATGGCGGAGCAAGGCTATAATACATGAGTTTTTGATGGGAAACTGGCAAATCGTGACCGACTGCGGCTTGTTTCCATTATTTTGTCCCTACATAATACTACCGAACATGGCCGTAGCAAGTGCCCACGGCCCCAACCTGGTCGACAGACGTTGCCGATCGTGGGACCTAGGCTATAATACACGAGTTTTTGATGGGAAAATGGCAAACCGTGACCAACTAGGGCTTGTTTCCGCTATTTTGTCATGTCAGAGTATGACCGAACATGGCTGAACAAAGCTATAATACACGAGTTTTTGATGAGAAACTGGCAAATTGTGACCTACTAGGGCTTGTTTTCGCTATTTTGTCGTTACAGAGTAAGACCGAACATGGCCGAACAAGGCTATAAGCGACGAGTTTTTGATGGGAAACTGGCAAATCGTGACCGACTGCGGCTTGTTTCTGCTATTTTATCATTACAAAGTATGACCGAACATGACCGAACGTAATCGAACATGGCCGAGCAAGTCTATAATACACGAGTTTTTGTTGGGAAATAGCGGATGTTCGGATTAAAACTCGTGTATTAATACATAGCCTTAGCAAGTGCCTATGCATAGGATAAAGCATACATGGTCCTTCTTGTTAGTCGGCCACGTTCGGCAATGTTCGGCCAGGTTCGGCTATGTTCGGCAATGTTCGGTCACACTTTGTAATGGCAAAATACTCTGTAATGACCGAACATGGCCAAACGTGGCCGAACGTGACCAGTTTACCATCACGACCATTATACTAACAGGCCATGGGACCTAGGCTATAATATGACACAAATCGTGACCTACGTCGGTCGACCAGGTTAGGCCCGTGGGCACTTGGTCGGCCATGTTTAGCCATGTTCGGCCACGTTCGGCCATGTTCGGTCATGTTTGGTCATACTCGAGTATTATAGCCTAGGCCCATGGCCGAACATTGCCGAATATGCCTGTTAGTGTAATGACCGAACAAGGCTATTATACACGAGTTTTTGATGAAAAACTGGCAAATCGTGACCGGCTGCAGCTTGTTTCCACTATTTTGTCCCCACATAATACGACCGAACATGGCTGTAGCAAGTGCTCATGGCCCCAACCTAGTCGACAGACATTGCCGATCATGGGACCTAGGCTATAATACACGAGTTTTTGATGGGAAACTGGCAAATCGTGACCAACTAGGGCTTGTTTTAGCTATTTTGGCATTACAAAGTATGACCGAACATGGACGAACATAGCCGAACATGGCCAAATATGGTCGAGCAAGGCTATAATACATGATTTTTTGATGGGAAACTGGCAAATCGTGACCTACTAGGGCTTGTTTTCGCTATTTTGTCATTACAGAGTATGACCGAACATGGCCAAACATGGCCGAGCAAGGCTATAATACACGAGTTTTTGATGGAAAACTAGCAAATCGTGACCTACTAGGACTTGTTTTTGCTATTTTGTCATTATAGAGTATGACCGAACATGGCGGATACACGAGTCTTTGATGGTAAACTGGCAAATCGTGACCGACTACGGCTTGTTTCCGCTATTTTGCCCCCACATAATACGACCGAACATGGCCGCAGCAAGAGCCAACGGCCCCAACTTGGTCAACCGACGTTGCCGATCATGCGACCTAGGCTATAATACACGAGTTTTTGATGGGAAACAGGCAAATCGTGTCCTACTAGGGCTTGTTTTCCTTATTTTGTCATTACAGAATATGACCAAACATGGCCGAACATGATCGAGCAAGGCTATAATACACGAGTTTTTGATGGGAAACTGGCAAATCGTGACCTACTAGGGCTTGTTTTCGATATTTTGTCATTACAGTGTATAACCGAATGGCCGAAGATAGCCGAATATGGCCAAACATGGCCGAGCAAGGCTATAATACACGAGTTTTTAATGGGAACCTGGCAAATCGTGACCTACTATGGCTTGTTTTCGCTATTTTGTCATTACAGAGTATGGCTGAATATGGCCGAGCAAGGTTATAATACACGAGTTTTTGATGGGAAACTGGCAAATCGTGACCGACTGTGGCTTGTTTTCGCTATTTTGTCCCTATAGAGTAGGACAGAACATGACCGTAGCAAGTGCCCACGGCCCCAACTTGGTCGACCGACGTTGTCGATCATGCGACCTAGGCTATAATACACGAGTTTTTGATGGGAAACTTGCAAATCGAGACCAACTAGGGCGTGTTTTTGCTATTTTGTCATTAAAAATTATGTCCAAACATGGCCAATCGTGCTTGAACATGGCTGAAAAAGGCTATAATACACGAGTTTTAGATGGGAAACTGACAAATCGTGACCGACTGCAACTTGTTTCCGCTATCTTGTCCCTACATAATGCGACCAAACATGGCCGTAGCAAGTGCCCACGACTCCAACCTGGTCGACCGACGTTGGCAATCATGGGTCCTAGGCTATAATACACTAGTTTTTGCTGGTAAACTGGCAAATCGTGACCGACTAGGTCTAGTTTTCACTATTTTGTCATTAAAGAGTATGACCGAACACGGCCGAAAATAGTCGAGCAAGGCTATAATACGCGAGTTTTTGATGGGAAACTGGCAAATCGTGACCTAGTAGGGCTTGTTTTCGCTCTTTTGTCATTACAGAGTATGATCAAACATGACTGAACATGGTCGAACATGACCAAACATGGACGATCAAGGCTATAATACACGAGTTTTTGAGGGGAAACTGCCAAATCGTGACCGATTGCGGCTTGTTTCCGCTATTTTGTCCTTACATAATACGACAGAATATGGTCGAGCAAGGCTATAATACACGAGTTTTTGATGGAAAACTGGCAAATAGTGACCTACTAGGGCTTGTTTTCGCTATTTTGTCATTACAGAATATGACCGAACATGGCCGAAGATAGCCTAACATGGCCAAACATGGCCGAGCAAGGCTATAATACATGAGTTTTTGATGAGAAACAGGCAAATCGTGACCTACTAGGGCTTGTTTTTGCTATTTTGTCATTACAGAGTATGACCGAACATGGCCGACCAAGGCCGACCATGGCTACAATACACGAGTTTTTGATCGGAAACTGGCAAATCGTGACCGACTGCAGCTTGTTTCTGCTATTTTGTCCCTACATAATACGACCGAATATGGTTGAGCAAGGCTATAATACACGAGTTTTTGATGGGAAACTGGCAAAACGTGACCTACTAGGGCTTGTTTTCGATATTTTGTCATTGCAGAGTACGACCGAACATGGCCGAAGATAGCCAAATATGGCCAAACATGGCCGAGCAAGGCTATAATACACGAGTTTTTAATGGGAAGCTGGCAAATCATGACCTACTAGGGCTTGTTTTCGCTATTTTGTCATTACAGAGTGTGGCTGAACATGGCCGAACATGGCCGAGCAAGGCTATAATACACGAGTTTGTGATGTTAAACTGGCAAATCGTGACCGACTCCGGCTTGTTTTCGCTATTTTGTCCCTATAGAATAGTACCGAACATGGCCGTAGCAAGTGCCCACGGCCCCAACCTGGTCGACCGACGTTGCCGATCATGTGACCTAGGCTATTATAATACACGAGTTTTTGATGGGAAACTTGCAAATCGTGACCAACTAGGGCGTGTTTTCGCTATTTTGTCATTACAAATTATGTCCGAATATGGCCGATCGTGACCGAACATGGCCGAACAAGGCTGTAATACATGAGTTTTGGAAGGGAAACTGACAAATCGTGACCGACTGCTACATGTTTCCGTTATCTTGTCCCTACATAATGCGACCAAACATGGCCGTAGCAAGTGCCCACGACTCCAACCTGGTCGACCAACGTTGCCGATCATGGGACCTGGTCTATAATACACGAGTTTTTGATAGGAAACTGGAAAATCGTGACCGACTAGGTCTTGTTTTCGCTATTTAGTCACTAAAGAGTATGATCGAACACGGCCGAACATGGTCGAGCAAGGCTATAATACACGAGTTTTTGATGGGAAACTGGCAAATCGTGACCTAGTAGGGCTTTTTTTTCGCTCTTTTTTCATTACAGAGTATGAACAAACATGGTCGAACAAGGCCGAACATGACCGAACATGGCTGAGCAAGGCTATAATACACGAGTTTTTGATGGAAAACTGGCAAATCGTGACAGACTGCGGTTTGTTTTCACTATTTTGTCCCTACATAATACGACAGAATATGGTTGAGCAAGGCTATAATACACGAGTTTTTAATGGGAAACTGGCAAATCGTGACCTATTAGGGCTTGTTTTTGCTGTTTTGTCATTACAGAGTATGACCAAACATGGCCGAAGATAGCCGAACATGGCCAAACATGGCCGAGCAAGGCTATAATACATGAGTTTTTAATGGGAAGCTGGCAAATCGTGACCGACTAGGGCTTGTTTCTGCTATTTTTTCATTACAGAGTATGACTGAATATGGTCGAACGTGGCCGAACATGGCCAAACATGGCCGAGCAAGGCGATAATACACGAGTTTTTGATATTAAGTTGGCAAATCGTGACCGACTGCGGCTTGTTTCCGCTATTTTGTCCCTACATAATACGACAGAATATGGTCGAGCAAGGCTATAATGCACAAGTTTCTGATGAGAAACTGGCAAATCGTGACCTACTAGGGCTTGTTTTCGCTATTTTGTCATTACAGAGTATGACCGAACATGGCCAAAGATAGCCAAACATAGCCAAACATAGTCGAGCAAGGCTATAACACACGAGTTTTTCAAGGGAAACTGGCAAATCGTGACCTACTAGGGCTTATTTTCGCTATTTTTTCATTACAGAGTATGACCGAACATGGCCGAACATGGCCGAGCAAGGCAATAATACACGAGTTTTTGATGGGAAACTGGCAAATCGTGACCAACTGTGGCTTGTTTCTACTATTTTGTCCCTAAATAATACGACCGAACATGGTCGAGCAAGGCTATAATACAAGAGTTTTTGATGGGAAACTGGCAAATCGTGACCGACTAAGGCTTGTTTTCGCTATTTTGTCATTACAGAGTATGACCGAACAGGGCCGAACATAGCCGAACATGGCCAGACATGGCTGAGCAAGGCTATAATACACGAGTTTTTGATGGAAAACTAGCAAATCATGACCTACTAGGGCTTGTTTTCGCTATTTTGTCATTACAGAGTATGACCGAAGAAGGCCGAAAATGGCCGAGAAAGGCTATAATATACGAGTTTTTGATGGGAAACTAGCAAATCATGACCGACTGCGGCTTGTTTCCACTACTTTGTCCGCACATAATACGACAGAATATGGTCGAGCAAGGCTATAATGCTCGAGCTTCTGATGGGAAACTGGCAAATTGTGACCTATCAGGGCTTGTTTTCGCTATTTTGTCATTACAGAGTATGACCGAACAAGGTCGAACATGGCCGACTAAGGCTACAATACACGATTTTTTGATGGGAAACATGCAAATCGTGACCATCTGCGGCATGTTTTCGCTATTTTTTCCCAACATAATACGACAGAATATGGTCAAGCAAGGCAATAATGCACGAGTTTCTGATGGGAAACTGCCAAATCGTGACCTACTAGCGCTTGTTTTCGCTATTTTTTCATTACCGAGTATAACCGAACATGGCCGAACATGGCAGAGCAAGGCTATAATACAAGAGTTTTTGATGGGAAACTGGCAAATCGTGACCTACTAGTGCTTGTTTTTGTTATTTTGTCATTACAGAGTATGACTGAACATGGCCGAACATGGCCGAGCAAGGCTATAATACACGATTTTTTGATGGGAAACTGGCAAATCGTCACCGACTGCGGCTTGTTTTCACTATTTTGTCCCTACATAATACGACCGAACATGGTCGAGCAAGGCTATAATACAAGAGTTTTGATGGAAAACTAGCAAATCGTAACCTACTAGGGCTTGTCTCCGCTATTTTGTCATTACAAAGTATGATCGAATGTGGCCAAACGTGGCCGAACATGGCCAAGCAAGGCTATAATGCACGAGTTTTTGATGGGAAACTAGCAAATCGTGACTTACTAGGGCTTGTTTTCGCAATTTTGTCTTTACAGAGTATGACCGAAGATGGCCGGACATGGCCTAACATGGCTTAGCAAGGCTATAATACACGAGTTTTTGACAGGAAACTGGCAAATCGTGACCGACTGCGGCTTGTTTTCGCTATTTTATCCCTACATAATACGCCCGAATATGGTCGAGCAAGGCTATAATACACGAGTTTTTGATGGGAAACGGGCAAATCGTGACCTACTGAGGCTTGTTTTTGCAATTTTGTCATTACAGAGTTTGACCGAACATGGCTGAACATGGCCTAGCAAGGCTATAATACACGAGTTTTTGATGGGAAACTGGCAAATCGCGACCGACTGCGGCTTGTTTTTGCTATTTTGTCACTACATAATACGACCGAATATGGTTGAGTAAGGCTATAATACACGAGTTTTTGATGGGAAACAGGCAAATCGTGACCTACTAGGGCTTGTTTTCACTATTTTGTCATTATTGAGTCTGACCGAACATGGCCGAACGTGGCTGAACGTGGCCGAACAAGGCTATAATTCACGAGTTTTGTTGGGAAACTGGCAAACCGTGACCTACTAGAGCTTGTTTTCGCCGTTTTGTCATTATAAAGTATGACCGAACATGGCCGAACATGGCCAAACATGGCCGAACAAGGCTCTGCTAATTTGTCATTACAAAGTATGACCGAACTTTGCCGAACATGGCCGAGCAAGGCTATAATACATGAGTTTTGGATGGAAAACTGGCAAATCGTGACCGGCTGTGGCTTGTTTCCACTATTTTGTCATTACAGAGTAGCACTGAACATGGCCGAACATAGCCGAACATGGCCGTAGCAAGTGCCCACAGTCGTGACCTACTCGGGCTTGTTTTTGATGGGAAACTAACAAATCGTGACCGACTGCGGCTTGTTTCCACTATTTTGTCATTGTAGAGATTGACCGAACATGGCCGAACATAGCCAAACATGGCCGAACATGGCCGTAGAACGTGTCCACGGTCATGACCTACTAGGTCATACAGGAGTTTTTAATGGCAAACTGGCAAATCGTGACCTACTAGGGCTTGTTTCCGCTATTTTGTCATTACAAAATATGACCGAACATGGCCGAACGTGGCCGAACATTGCCGAACATGGCCGAGCAAGGCCATAGTACACGAGTTTTTGATGGGAAACGGGCAAATCATGACCGACTGCGACTTTTTTCAGCTATTTTGTCATTACTAAGTATGGCCGAACGTGGCCGAACATGGCGGAACAAGGTTCTGCTATTTTGTCATTACAGAGTATGACCGAACATGACTGAACGTGGCCGAACATGGTCGAGCAAGGCCATAAGACACGAGTTTTTGATGGGAAACTGGCAAATCGTGACCGACTAGGGCTTGTTTCCGCTATTTTGTCCCAACATAATGCGACCGAACATGGCCAAACATGGCCGAGCAAGGCTATAATAAACGAGTTTTAGATTGGAAACTAGCAAATCGTGATTGATTGCGGCTTGTTTTCGCTATTTTGTTCTTACATAATGCGATCGATCATGGGACCTAGGCTACAATACACGAGTTTTTGATGGGAAACTGGCGAATCGTGACCAACTAGGGCTTGTTTCCGCTATTTTCTCATTACAGAGTATGACCGAAGATGGCCGAACGTTGCCGAACATGGCCGAACAAGGCTCTGCTATTTTTTCGTTACAGATTTTGACCGAACGTCGCCGAACATAGCTAAACATGGCCGAGCAAGTCTATAACACACCAGTTTTGGATGGGAAACTGGCAAATCGTGACCCGCTGCGGCTTGTTTCAGCTATTTTGTCCCTACATAATGCGACCGATCATGGCACCTAGGCTATGATGCACGAGTTTTTGCTGGGAAACTGGAAAATCGTGACCTAGTAGGGCTTGTTTCTGCTATTTTTTCATTACAAAGTATGACCTAACATGGCCGAACATTGCAATAATACACGAGTTTTAGATGGGAAACTGGCAAATCGTGACCTACTAGGGCTTGTTTGCGCTATTTTGTCATTATAGAGTATGACTGAACATGGACAAACATGACCGAACATGGCTCTGCTATTTTGTCATTAAAAAGTATGATCGAACTTTGCCGAACATGGCCGAGCAAGGCTATAATACACGAGTTTTTGGTGGGAAACTGGCAAATTGTGACCGACTGCGGCTTGTTTCCGCTATTTTGTCATTATAGAGTAGGACCGAACATGGCCGAAGATGGTCGAAGATGGCCGTAGCAAGTGCCCATGGTCGTGACCGACTAGGGCTTATTTCCTCTAAGGCTTGTTTTTGATGGCAAACTAGCAAATCGTGACCGACTGTGGCTTGTTTCAGCTATTTTGTCATTACAGAGTATGACCGAACATGGCCGAACATAGCCGAACATGGCCGTAGCAAATGTCCACAGTCGTGACCTACTAGGTCATACACGAGTTTTTGATGGCAAACTGGAAAATCGTGACCTACTAGGGCTTGTTTCTGCTATTTTGTCATTACAAAGTATGACAGAACATGGCCGAACGTGGCGGAACATGGCCTAGCAAAGCTATAATACACGAGTTTTTGATGGGAAACTGGTAAATCGTGATCGACTACGGCTTATTTCTGCTATTTTGTCATTACAGTGTATGATCGAACGTGGCAGAACGTGGCCGAACAAGGCTCTGCTATTTTGTCATTACAAAGCATGGCCAAACATGGCCGAACGTGGCCGAACATGGCCGAACGTGGCCGAGCAAGGCTATAAGACACGAGTTTTTGATGGGAAACTGGCAAATCGTGATCGACTAGGGCTTGTTTCCGCTATTTTGTCCCAGCATAATGCGACCAAACATGGTCAAACGTGGCCAAACATGGCCAAACCTGGCCAAGCAAGGCTACAACACATGAGTTTTAGATGGGAAATTGGCAAATCGTGACTGATTGGGACTTGTTTTCGCTATTTTGTCCTTATATAATGCGACCGATCATGGGACCTAGGCTATAATACACGAGTTTTTGATAGGAAATTGGAAAATCGTGACCTATTAGAGCTTGTTTCCGTTATTTTGTCATTATTGAGTATGACCAAACGTGGCTGAACGTGGCTGAACGTGGCCGAACAAAGCTATAATTCATGAGTTTTGATGGGAAACTGGCAAATCGTGACCTACTAGGGCTTGTTTTCGCCGTTTTGTCATTATAAAGTATGACCGAACATGGCCGAACATGGCCAAACATGGCCGAACAAGGCTCTGGTAATTTGTCATTACAAAGTATGACCGAACTTTGCCGAGCATGGCCTAGCAAGGCTATAATAAACGAGTTTTTGATGGAACTTGCAAATCGTGACCGACTGTGGCATGTTTCCGCTATTTTGACATTATAGAGTAGGATCGAACCTGGCCGAACATAGCTGAACATGGCCGAACATGGCCGTAGCAAGTGCCCATGGTCGTGACCTACTAGGGCTTGTTTCAGCTAGGGCTTGTTTTTCATGGGAAACTGGCAAATCGTGACCGGCTGCGGCTTGTTTTCGCTATTTTGTCATTGCAGAGATTGACCGAACATGGCCGAACATAGCCAAACATGGCCGTAGCACGTGTCCACGGTCATGAGCTACTAGGTCATACAGGAGTTTTTGATGGCAAACTGGCAAATCATGACCTACTAGGGCTTGTTTCCGGTATTTTGTCATTACAGAATATGACCGAATATAGCCGAATGGGCAAATCGTGACTGACTGCGGCTTGTTTCCGCTATTTTGTCATTACAGAGTATGACCGAACATGGCCGAACAAGGCTCTGCTATTTTGTCATTATAGAGTATGACCGAACATGGCTGAACGTGGCTGAACATGGCCAAGCAAGGCTATAAGACACGAGTTTTTGATGGGAAACTAGCAAATCGTGATCGACTAGGGCTTGTTTCAGCTATTTTGACCCAGCATAATGCGACCGAACGTGGCCAAACATGGCCGAGCAAGGCTATAATACACGAGTTTTAGATGGGAAACTGGCAAATCGTGACTGACTGCGGCTTGTTTTCGCTATTTTGTTCTTATGTAATGCGACCGATCATGGGACCTAGGCTACAATAGACAAGTTTTTGATGGGCAACTGGCAAATCGTGACCTAATAGGGCTTGTTTCCGCTATTTTGTCATTACAGAGTATGAACGAACATGGCTGAACGTGCCCGAACATGGCCGAATATGGCCGAACATGGCTATAATTCACGAGTTTTTGATAGGAAACTGGAAAATAGTGAACTACTAGGGCTTGTTTTCGCTGTTTTGTCATTATAGAGTATGCCCGAACAAGGTCGAACGTTGCCGAACATGGTTGAACAAGTCTCTGCTATTTTGTCGTTACAGAATTTCACTGAACATGACCGAGCGTGGCCGAACATGGCTAAATATGGTCGAGCAAGTCTGTAATACACAAGTTTTGGATGGAAAACTGGAAAATTGTGACCAACTAGGGCTTGTTTTCGCTATTTTGTCATTACAGAGTATGAACGAACATGGCCGAACATAGCTGAGCAAGGCTATAATACACGAGTTTTTGATGGGAAATTGGAAAATCGTGACCGACTGCGACTCGTTTTTGCTATTTTGTCCCTACATAATACGACCGAACATGATCGTAGCAAGTGCCCACTGCCCCAACCAGGTGGACCAACGTTGTTGATCATGGGACCTAGGCTATAATACACAAGTTTTAGATGGTAAACTGGAAAACCGTGACCAACTAGGGCTTGTTTTCTCTATTTTGTCATTACAGAGTATGACCGAACATGGCCGAGCAAGGCTATAATACACGAGTTTTTGATGGTAAACTGGCAAATCATGACAGACTGAGTCTTGTTTCCACTATTTTGTCACTACATAATACGACCGAATATGGCCGTAGCAAGTGCCCACGGCCCCAACCTGGTCGACCGATGTTGCCGATAATGGGACCTAGGCTATAATACACGAGTTTTTAACGGGTAACTGGCAAATCGTGACCAACTAGGGCTTGCTTTCGCTATTTTGTCACTACAAAGTATGACCGAACATGGCCAAACGTGGCCGAAGATGGTCGAACAAAGCTATAATACCCGAGTTTTTGATGGGAAACTGGAAAATTGTGACCAACTATGGCTTGTTTTCGCTATTTTGTCATTATAGAGTATGACCGAACGTGGCTGAGCAAGGCTATAATACACGAGTTTTTGACGGCAAACTGGAAAATCGTGACCGACTGCGACTCGTTTTTGCTATTTTGTCCCTACATAATACGAACGAACATGATTGTAGCAAGTGCCCACGGCCCCAACCAGGTGGACCAACATTGTTGATCATGGGACCTAGGCTATAATACACAAGTTTTAGATGGTAAACTGGAAAACCGTGACCAACTAGGGCTTG
>JAOTAX010151020.1:0-15380 GCA_025629825.1 Erythroxylum guanchezii | reverse complement strand
TTGAAGTTAGACATCATTTTCTAAGAGACTACGTTCAGAGGAAGATCGTAAGTCTACAGTTTGTTGAGACGAACTATGAGTGGGCAGACATCTTCACTAAGCCATTGAGTGAAGAGAGATTCAAAGAAATCAGACAAAACCTGAACATGGTTATGTTGAGTGATCAACTGCCTGACATGTCATGACCCAGATAGTCCTCTTATTCAAGAAGATAAAAAGTCGTAAGAGTTAACGGTAACAGTAACAGTAAGTTACAGACGGTAACTTCTTTCACAAGAAAGTTTTGGTGGGAAAGCTTCTCAAAGCCTTGAGAATACCACCTACTCTAGAACACTCTTGACATACCCTGACATTGACTTTTAAAGAACTCTCAACAACACTTTCCATTACTCTATTTGGATATCAAACCCTCTCTGCTCACACTCTCAACCTCAGAAACCAACTTCACCTCTTTGAGAAATACATCTATGCATTTAGTTCTTTGTTGATCTTAGACACAAATGGAACAATCGATGACTAGTGGAAGACTTGTCGATTTTGAGTCCTTGAAGCAGGACCATATGGATATCGAACCAGAGATTTTAGCAGCCAGATGGAGGAACTTCTTCCAGATTCATGAAATAGTTTACATAAATGAAGTTTATGACTTCTGGAAGAATGTGGAAGCCGTTGAAGATAGATAGATTGTCAGTGATAATAACACTAAAATCGATCGAGAAGGCTACTAAGTGTCCAAGTGTTGGAGTAAAGCTTGCTCATAAGGCTAAATGGATGACTCAAGCTAGCATGGAGGAGATTCAGATTAACTGACAACTATATGAAAGTAATAACCCAAAGGAAAAGAAGGCGTCAAGTCTTGTGCCAAAGGCTAGGGTTCTACACTCACTACTCTTTCACTGTGTTCTACAAAGAACAAGATCGAGAAATCTGGTGACGACGTTAGATGAGCACTGCCTATTTCATCTACTCAATCGTCAGCCCATAGATCTTCCATATCTTATCCTCCATTACGTGATAAAGTCGAAGAAAGACTCAACCACCCTACCGTATAGGATGATGCTGACAAGAATCTTTAGAGATTCTGGAATTCTCCTGGAGAGAGGAAATAGGATGAAGTTGAATATCAAAAAGCGTCATCAATTCTACAACTATTATTAGAATGGGCTTGAAGAATCTGGAAAAAGAAGAAACAAATTCTAAGACGATAGAAAGGATTGAGGGGGAGCACGCTGTTAAGCGAAGCTTGAATGAAAAAGGAACTCCCACAAAAAAATCAAAATCTTAATCCACTGGAAGAATGTCCACAGAGAGATTGAAGAAATCGTCAGATGATACAATAAAAGCAAGGGCAATTTCTCATAAAGAAGAAAGCCAAGTGCAACAGACAGAGACTCAAGTGACCTTGAAGAGAAAAGGGGAAACACTCCTTTCGGAGAAACCCAAGCAATCAAAAAGGTCGCCTAGAGTACGAACTCTGCATCAACAAGGGAAAAAGAAAGGAAAAGAGTTGACTCATGGTGAAGACTCTGAGAAGAAAGCACCGCAGGCAACCAGGTCTTTAGTCTCAATTTTGAAGGAAGATTCAGCAAGATTGGCTAAAGAAACTGAGATTAGGAGGAAGTTAGAATTTGAGAAGAAAAAGTCTCAACCTCAACTTCAACAACAGACTCCTAGGCTGATTGAAGACCATAAGAAGTAGAAAATCAGTCAGAAGAAGAGCACTCCAACTGTTGTTCAACAGAAGAAAATATCAGTTGAACACAGTCCAGCACAGGTCAATCCTTCTAAACCAATAAGGAAAGAGGATTTGAAAATGAAGATCATTGAAGAAATTCAACCTGTTAGGAGAAGCAACTCTATAATCATAAGAGAACCCCTGAAAAGGTTAGTCAAGGTACAATTTGAACCAATCTTGGAAAATAGTGGTACAATGCATCTGTTGAATGATGGAGAAATAAGGTTGTATAGTGTTCTATGGGCTGAGAGATCCAAGCCATACCCAACACAAATGACCAAGCAGAAGTACACTTTTTTTCTAGTTACAAAAAGAACTGTAATAAAGATTGCACCTGACTTTCAGCCAAGACCTTACATTGTTCGCAATGAGGAAAAGGGGAAGAAGAAAATGTATCCTGAAGGGATGACGAGTGATCTGACAGAAGATCAGATTAAAGCTAAAGTGAGAAATATAGATGAGGCGTGTTATGCAGCCCATCACAAAGGAACTTATGTTTCCCACTATATCTCAAAGGCATCGGAAGTAATTGTGGTCGTGTCACCACTAAGGAAACTTCTCAGGTAGTTGGGAGAATAACAGAAGGGCAGTACAGAACCATCAGAGTTGGAGATACTAGTTACCACATAGAGACTCTTGTGCACTTAGTCATGCACATTAGACCCTTGAGTTCTATGTCCTCAATTGGAGATGTACTACACCTTTTTAGAAAAAAAGTTCGAAGACTACCTAGACCTGATGACCATGATCTCCCTGAAAGAAACTTATCTTTCAAACCTCCTGTGTTTACAGTCATGGAACCGAATGTTTTACCTTTAGACGCATATAGTACTACTATTGGTTTTAAAGTAGTATAGCAAAAGAAAAATGAAGCCTTAGTTGAAGAAATTGAAGATATTAGTGACAAGGATGATGACTTGCGTACTTCAGTAGGTGACTTGCCTAAGGAAGTAGAGTATATACGACAAAACCTCAAGTCACTCCACACTGAAATGAAGGACATGTTCTCTGAAATTATGAAACACCTTCGATCATGATTTTTTGATCAATAACAAATAGGGGGAGAAAGGAGAAAATAAGAAAGATAGGAGGAGAAGAAGGAGAAGAATAGAAGAGAAAAAGAAGAAAAGAAGAAGAGAAATGTATAAAAGATAAGGTTTACAATTTTTTTTCAATTATATATCATCTTGTAAATAATACTATCTTTCTAACAACTATGATTATTTGTTATCATCAAAAAGGGGGAGATTGTTAAGTCAAAATGACTTCACGATTAATAATTTTGATGAAAATCAAATAATAATAATATTAGAAAGTGAGACAAAGTAGCGGAGACAAAAGTGAGACGAAGTGAAGAAACAAAAAAAAGACGAAGCGGAGACAAAAGTAAGATGAAGCAGCGAACAAAAATAAAACGAAGCGGAGACAAAAGTGAGACGAAGCGGAGAAACAAAAATAAGACGAAGTGAAGACAAAAGTGAGACGAAGCGGAGAAACAAAAATAAGACGAAGTGGAGACAAAAGTGAGATGAAGTGGCGAAAGAAAATAAGACGAAGCATAAGCATAAAACTAAGATGATAGAAAATAAGACAAAGCAGAAGCCGAAAACTAAGACGATAGAAAATAAGATGAAGCGGAAGCGGAAAACTAAGACGAAAGACCCGATACCACGTCGGGAGGTTAATTAGGTTGAGCTAGTTACAAAACTCGACTGAATAACTGTTTCTTCAAAGATCAAGATTCAAGAAGAAAGAAGCGGCTATCAAGAAGCGGTTGAAGACGAAGGCTATAAATAGGAGTCGGAGTCGAAGACTGAAAAAGTTAACAAAGTTAGCAATTTTGAAGAGTTCGAGATTTTAAGAAAGCTAGTGACTTTAAGAAACACTGTATTCATTGTGCTAAACGTTAGAGCTATTATTATCTATAACAAAGCTCACAATATTTCTCTGTAAGAGAGAAGAAAAGTTGAGAGTCTGAAGAGGCTAAGTGAGAAAAGAATACTTACTGTAAGAGACCTGAAGAGGCTCGGTGAAAAGAATACTTGTATTTTTTAGAAGAATAGTGAAATCTCAAAAAGGATTCTGAGGACTGGACATAGCTTACGGTTTGGGGTGAACCAGGATAAAACTGCTTGTCGACTCTTACTCTCTGACCCTCAACTTTGAATTTATATTGTTCATACAAGTGTTTAGAAGCTAATTACAATACGTTGTGATATTCTTACTTAATAGTCTTTCAGAAAGCAAGTTTTCAAAAATATATAAGGGGATTGTATTCATCAAAAAGATTACACAGTTCAACCCCCCTTCTTGTGCATATTGTATTTCGAATATAAAGTTCATACTAACGTGTGACTTACTTCACAAAACACGTCTCCTCAAAATCCAAAGCAGCAATCTAGGAAGCTTCCTTCACTTAAAACTCGAGTCAAAGATAGGGTCTTTAGATAATGATCTATCATGGTTTCATCCTTCTGGTCATTCTAGCTTTGATGATAGATTTCATAAGGCTAAAGTTTAAATTTGGGAATTGCGTCTCTAATGGTGTTAGATTTCATAAGGCTAAATTTTGGGAGGTGACACACGGCAAGTTTAAGTCTTCGATTATCTATGATGATGGGAGTGAGATTAAAGCGAGCTTGATTGTTGATGCAAGTGGGTTTGCTAGCACTTTCATAGAGTATGATAAGCCAAGAAACCATGGTTATCAGATTGCTCATGGTATTATAGATGAAGTGGATTCGTATCCAATTGATTTCGAAATCAAGGGACTCTTTGGTGAAAGAAAACGGTGGTTGATAAATTAACGAGTTAGTTTTAATTATGCTACAGTAACTTGTGCATGTTACTATAGCAAAATGCTTTTGCTTTCTTTCACTTCTTTGCTTGAAGAGGAAGATGATTAGAAAAACATTTTTCTCTAGGCGATGATTAGAAAAATAGGTTTCAACACAAATAATAGCCATAGCAAATCAAGGAATAGATTAGAAAACATATATAAGCAACAGATACGAAAACAAACCTGAGAAACGATAGAAGACTCGGCAAAAGATTTAGACTATGACATACAGGAGAGAAACCTATTTTCAAAACACATAAAAACTTTTTGTGAAAAAAAATGTTTTAGAATACATGAAAACCTGTTGTGAAATACTAAGGAAACGTCTTTTTTCTATTTTCATGAAACTGTTATGGTTTTTTTATTTTGGAAAACAGCAGAATGCAACAATAACGAACCAAACATGTTTTAAAAGGATGTTTTCTTTTTTATAAAAACCACAAAAAGAAATGGAGAAAAAAGAAAACAAACACCCCCTAACTTTTCCACTCCCTTTTCATTCCTATTCTACAAATTGAATTCTTACAATAATGGAATCCATCTAATCAATATGGGTTTAGTGCCATTTTTGCAAATAAAAGGTACCTTAGTGATATGTGTAGACAATGACTTTAGATAATAAGATATGATTTGAATTTAGCGAACGCAAATATCACATCAAACAATTCTTTCACCGTAGTAGTGTAATTTTCTTAAATATCCCCTAGAGTTTTGCTATATAAATTAAAAATGCTTTTCATTAATCAAGCAGTACTTCCACAATATAGTCATTTGTATAAGATATATGTTTGAAAGAAATGTTTTTATTTTGGTACTATCATGATAAGTGTGTTAATTAACTTTTAATTCAAAATAGTAGATGATTGATTTATTTCTTAAGCTTATATAAGAATATATCGATTGTAAACTGCAAGAACATGATGTAGCTGTAGCTAGCACAGTCAAGTAGGGGTCGATCCCACGAGGATTTTCAGTACTAGTATTAACCTTTTTCATATTATCTAATTGTTGAATCAAATTGGGGATTTAATTAAAAATTAAACTAAATAAACTAAAATAAGATTGGAGCAATAATGAATTTAGATAAAAGGATAATACTATGAAAATTCGGTGTCAAACAAAAAGTATCTAGGTGATGAATCCCCCCTAAAAATTCTTAAATATTAACCCTTTATTATGCAATTTAATTATTGATTAATGGATTATGGAAATTCTTATCTTATGTTAATATCTTTTTCAAGACTATTAACAACTAATCCCTTAATTGACTAACTGAATCTTTTTCTAGTTAAAACCTTTGGGATTGCATTATTGATTAGCGAATTTCACTATTAGGTTTAACCCTAATCTAGAGGATTTATGTTGACCTATCTCTGGGTTTGCATGCAATTCTTTCCAATTATGGTTTATCTATTCACGCAAAAGGATTTCTCAATCTCAATCATATGAAATCAAATTATGAATTAATATTGTAGATATATTAGAACAAGAATATAACGCATAATTGAATCTCAATAAAACTGCATTAAGTAAAAGATCAAATCATATTGTCATCACCTTTTAGGGTTCATCACACCTAAGCACTAAACAAATTAGTTCCTACTCATAAAAAACAAAACTAATAACAAATATTTAGAAAAACAAATAGAAAACAATGAAATCATATTCTAAATATCCCTTTTTCTCTAATAAATCTTTTTACAATTTGGATTGAATGCTGTTATCTATTGATTTTGTGACGTAATCTATTTGTTTTCCTTGTCCTCTGTTCAAAATTGTTGTTTCTCTATGCACTACAAAAAAAGTATAGAATCTGCGACGTTTGATTTGGGAAACGTCGCAGATTGTACAAATCTTTCCTGACCTTTTTTAAACGTCAGAAAAAGTGAGAGTTTTTGGTGACATTGTATTAAAATGATGCAGATTTGGAGAAGTAATTGAGACGTTTTATTATTAAAACGTGGCCAAATAAATATCACGACGTTGATGTGAAGTAAACGTCACGGAAGTGCTGGTAAAGAAATTAAAACTCAGTCATTTAACGTTTGGGTTTCAAAGTTGTCTTCAATCTCACGTGCCTTCTATACGTACTCCTACTCTCTGCTCGTCTATAGACCACTTGAAATCTCCCTCTCAACGTCGCCGCCCTTGCATGCAGAATCACCCGTTGTCAACAGCTTCAATTCTCTTTGCCTTTACCTTCAACATTTAGGTATCTGGCTCTTTCCCTTTTCCTTCAACAACGTGCTTCAATTCTCCCTCTCAAAATCATGCGTCCTCTACGCTCATAGCTAGATTCCTAAGGTACACTCCAATGCCCATGCATTATTTTATTCGTATTTAATTTGTAAAATTTCGAACCTCTCTTTGGTGGGTTTTGGTTATTCGAAGCACATTAATGAAATAAACTTGTCTTCCAAGGATTTGTTAGGCCAAATTCGAAAAGTAAATCAAGTCCAAGCACTAAACGGTTCTTCCATATATATAGTTTATCCATTTTTATGCCTTATCTATTCCATAGGTGGAACACCGAGTTTACCATTAATATTTTCGATTTTCTGTTTTGATTTTCAAATTTAGTATAAATCTTGTCTTAACTCGTTGATTAAACCAAATTTCAATTATTTCATATGCAGGCTTGAATTGGTTGAACATTGAACATTGAGTATTGCACATTGACAGAGGAGAGTCATAGGGTAAGCACTTGCAATTTCTACTGTTATGTTTAAAATTGAATATGGTTTAAGCACCTGCAATTTCTATATTTAAGCTCAACAACTTTGTGTTCTAATTGCCTTTGCATTTATGTGAGTATATGTTCTTATGTTGTTAAATTATATTACTATTATATAATATGATTATATTACTAATGTAATATGTCACTTAGTTTGAGACTCTATTAGATAATAGGTTGACTTTAAAAATATGAACATATAATGCTTCTATCCCTTCTGAATGAAACCTAGTGGTTGTCCCATATATATTCCTTCATCTGGTTCTTTATTTAAGAATAGAGTCTTTATATCCATTTGATGTATGTGAAGGTCCATTCCAATTACTAAAGCCACAATGAATCAAAATGATGTAAACCTCACAACAAATGATAATTCTTCTCATGATCAATCTATTCGATTATATCTTTTGATCACTAGACACACTTTACATCTTTCAAAACTGCCATCATTCTTTTACTTCATATTTAAATAACACATATGTTTTTTATGCTACACATCTTTTCAGAAGATTATCCAAGTCTTATACTCAGTTTAAACTCAAAAGTTCATTCTTCTTTTATATTACTGTAACTTATTCATCCTTAGAAAAATACTTGGAGCCTTTTCATATTCCTCTCCTTATTACTTTCTTTTGAAACTACCTCAAAGGTTATTCCTTTTAAGTTCAAAATTATACGAGGAGAAATTTCTCACAATATGGCTAGAATAAAAATTTGAGAAACAAATCTCTTATCATTCATATTATTCCCACTTGAATTAGATAGTGGTATAAAGCTCCCACTAGGTTGTAATTTTCATTGATCAGAAACCAAGTCATCATCTTCTAAATTGCTCCCACTTAGATCAATACCATTTAATTCTTACAAAATCATTTTAATTCAGTTTCTCATATAGAAATAAGTTTTGAACTATCTTTTCTTACTTTGGAAATTCATTCTTTAAGAATGAGATAACTTATGATACAAATTCAAATACTTTTTTATTATCTTATTCACCTTTGAACATATATTCTTCATAATGATAAAAAAAATATTATAAAGATACTCTTCTTCTTTTTGGAACCTAAATTGTTATTATTAAAAAAGGGGTCATGAATATAGGTAACAAGCACATTCTCAAGAAATCAAACATGGTTAATTAGTTCTCTTACATATTAATTTCTAAAATTGTTTTAAGATATCATTTCAAAGGAACCTTATCAAGTGTATATTTGATCATCAATGACACATCACCCTTCTTCATAGAAGTCCGTGTGAGTATGACTTAGCCATATATGTCTTAGTATATGGCTTAAAAGCCTTATGATATTTATCGATAAGTGCCTCGTAGCATCCTATATCATCTTGATATTTATAGTATGGGTTAAGTGCATTTTCATATATTCCTAGCATGGAGGTAAGATTGTGTAACAACATACACCATCTCAAAATAAGACGAGATATGACTAACATTCCTCGATTCACTATGTTTGACATTAGTTTCATATGCCTCAACATTGGATTCTCATATATTATTTATTTATTTATTATGGTATATGTATATATACATATTAAACATAATAATGAGTGATCATTTTATGGTCACAAAGGTGCCACCATAACAAGCTACGATAAAAAACCATATGCCTTTGCAAAGGTCTTCTTTTACATGTGTTATATGCCACACAGTTTTCCTATGTTGAGTTATCCTTAAAAACTATCCTATTTTCATATAATTATAAAAGAGCCTTTTGTACTTCTAATACGTATTCTTATGTTAAATTAATAGGTATTTTTTGCTCAATGGATAAGAGTTGGATGAATAGTGTTAGGGTTTCTCGTGAATACATTGATGAAGTGAGAATGTTTATGAATTTTGTGGCAAAAAAAAGGGCAAAGATTGTGAAATTTCCTACCCTTGTACTCATTGCATGAATTGTTATATGAGGTCTTAAATGAATGTTTTTGACCATTTAATGAGATTCGGCATGGACCAATCATACAGTTGTTGAGTTTTACACGGTGAAATGCCAGAATATAGATTTATCTCTAGGGAAGAAAGGCTTGATGATGCAAATGTCAACATTGATGGGATGGGCAATGATATTAATGAGGGTGATGGTGATGAGGAGGATGATGGCATGCAAGATTTGCTTCATGATGTGGGTACTTTCTTAAATGATTGTCCAATTGATGAGGATGGAAGGAGTCGTCCTATAGGCGTCGAAGATTTTATAGGACGAGGCTTTCATGAATTGTTGAGTAAAGCAACTGAAGAGTTGTACCCCGGATGTACAAACTTTTCAAACTTTTCGTTTTTAATAAAGTTGCTTTACTTGAAAGTATACAACAAGTGGAGCAATAAGTCATTTGACATGTTAATTGCTCTATTGAGGGATGTATTACTTAATTATGAAACTTTTCCGAAGTCCTATTATGAAGCAAATCAATTTCTACAGAGCCTAGGTTTGGGTTATGTGTCAATACATGCATGTAAGTACAATTGTTCCCTGTTTTGGAAAGAGTATAGAGACTTAAAAAGTTTTCCCAAGTGTGGAACATCAAGATGGAGAATTAATGATGGAAAAGGTAAGAAGATACCTCGTAAAGTATTGTGATACTTTCCATTAAAGTCCAAACTACAACGATTATTCATGTCAAGTATGACTGCTAAATAAATGACTTGACATAATGATAGGCCTGAAGGTGACAGAAATACCATGGTTCATCCTTATGATGGAGAAGCTTGGAAGAGCTTTGATGAACTATATCCTGAGTTTGCTAGAGAACCACGTAATGTTAGACTAGGCTTAGCAAAAGATAGATTTAATCCACATGGAAATTTGTCACTTTCATATAGCGTGTGGCTTGTTGTTCTTTTAGCATACAATTTACCCCCTTGGATGTGTATGGATGAGTCATTTTTTATGCTATCACTGGTTATTCCAGGTCTGAAAGCGGTTGGTCGAGACATTGATGTCTATATGAGACCACTAGTAGATGAGTTAAGTGAGTTATGGGAAGATGGTTTTGATGTATTTGATGTTTCAAAGGGAGAAAATTTTCGAATGCATGCAGCTTTAGTGTGGACTATCAATAACTTTCCAACCTATGGTACTATTTCTGGGTGGAGCACAAAAGGCTATAAGACATGCCCTGTTTGTAACACGCACACTCTTTCTTGTAAGTTAAGAAGTAAGATTGGTTACTTAGGTCATCGTCATTTTCTTCCTTACGATAATCCATAGAGAAAAAGCAAGAAGTTTGATGGCAAAAGTGATCATCGACCTATACCTAACTTACCAGATGGAGATGCTGTGGTAGAACAATTATGTCATATGGAGCATATATGTTATGGAAAGCACCCCAGTAATAAGAGGAGAAGGAGATTAGAAGGAGAGTTTAATTGGAATAAAAAAAGCATTCTTTTTTATCTACCATATTGGCATAAGTTAAGATTAAGGCATAACCTTGATGTCAGGCATATAGAAAAGAATATTTGTGACAATATACTTGGTACTTTGATGAATGTTGAAGGTAAAACCAAAGATACAATCAAGGTTAGGCTTGATTTGGAAGAAATGAATATTTGAACAGAATTACACTTAATAAGAGCAGCTGATAGAACTATTGTGGGAAAACCTCCAACATGCTATACAATGTCTTCCAATGAGAAGAAGAAGTTTTGTGAGTTTGTCAAGCAGGTGAAGTTTCCAGATGGTTACGCATCGAATATATCTAGATGTGTTAATGTTGATGAAAGGAAGATTAGTGGACTTAAGTCTCATGATTGTCATATATTGTTACAAAGCATTCCTCCATTAGGGACGCGTGGCATCTTGAATAAAGATGTGACAGGTGTTTTAATGGAGTTGGGGGACTTCTTTCGCCAAATCTGTAAACGAAGTTTGAATAAGGATGACGTATAGAAGATGTGTCAGGAGATTGTTTTAATCTTATGCAAACTTGAAATGATATACCCACCGGCATTCTTTGATGTTATGGTACATTTGGGTATTCATTTGTCAAATGAAGCCTTACTTGGTGGACCAGTTACGTATAAATGGATGTATCCAATTGAGAGGTATCCTTTAAATTTATCTTATTACTCTTAAAAGTTAACTAAATAGTGGCCTATCTAATTATGGTTAATCATTTGTTAAGATTCCTAGGTACATTTAAGGGATTTGTCAAAAATAAAGCATGTCCAGAAGGGTCAATTGCTGAAGCATATCTTGTTAAAGAATGCATGACATTCTGTTCAATGTATCTATAAGGAATTGAAACCAACTTCAATTTGCCAAACCAAATAAATGATATGGTTGATAGTAGTGACACATCAGTGTTCTTCCAACAATGTAAGCCAATTGGTGCTGGCAAAATAATTGCTCTTCCTACAAATGAGCTAGAGATTGCACATTGGTATGTGCTTATGAATTGTCATGAGATAAGTTTGTTTATTGAGTAAGTTTTTCTAACATACTGTGAAATTAAGATATGTAATAAGTTGAGATAATTCATATAAATTTGATTGAATTTTTAATGATCCATAGTGAGCACATGGATGAGTTGAGGCAACAAAGTCCATTATATGTTGGCAGGAGACATAAAGAACAATTTTCTTCATGATTTAAGCATCGGGTGAGAAGAAGGTTTGAACGTGGTGTTCACTAATAATTATATATTATTAACTAATTTTCCTTTCTTATTATAGATGACAACATTAGGTAGCTCCCTTGAAGGAAATAACTTTGAGTCTTTGTATGCATTAGCATGTGGACCTCATAGTTTGGTGCAGAAGTATACTGTATGCAATACTAATGGGATGCGATTTCACATTGAAGCCCGTGATCTGCGTAGGATTACACAAAATTGTGGTGTTGCAGTGTTAGGAAATTATGGGGAAGACAATATAACATTTTATGAGATGCTGACAGTTATTATCAGGCTTGAATATATTAGGGGTAAAAGTGTTGTACTTTTCAAATACAAATGGTATGATCATGGAAATTCGAATATGAGAGTCAACGACATTGTAAAAAGCATCAATGTTACTAAGTTTTTGTTCAAGGACGACGCATTTATTTTGACAAACGAAGCGAAGCAAGTGTTTTTGGTGGAAGATTTGATACTTGGTTCAAATTGGCAGATTGTGCAAGAATGTGAAGTTAGACGTGCATATGATATCCATTTGCATGGTAATGAAGAAGATTCAAATGACGTTGAGGAGTCTAATGAAGTTCAAGTCGAAGTTGAGGAATATTCCTTAGAGTTTTTAGATAGAAATGATATTACATTTGATGTAATAAATAATGTTGTATTAAATTCTGAGCAACGTTTGTATGACTTAGAGAGAAGCAGTAGTGACAATGAATGTGATATTGTATTCCAAGAGTCGACCGATGACGATGATGAATAAATTCTTCATATGCAATTGAACCTTTTTTGTTTGCTATTATTATGCTATGATCTTGTATCCTATTGTTGAGCAAATGTTAATTTAATAACTGTGAAAATTGAAAGGTGATTTTGTTGCTTTGGAATACATTTATATGACCGGATGCCAATGTTGATTGATATACAGTATTCTTACCTTCAAATTCCTTGAACTGACCAACCGCATACGTAATCAATAACATCAACTATGTAGAGCACTTCATAACCCTTATTCTTCAACTTCTCAAGGAACTTTCTGCACTGTGCAATGTATACGTCCTCTTTATCTGCTTTCGTGCATCATATAATTGGACTATCCCTTGAATTCAATTTGTAGATCAAAGTTAAATGCAACCAATATTTATTTCACTCTCTTCACTTCAAATAGCTACACTTTATGTTTATGAATTTTGTTCCTATATCCCTCTATCTGTAACTACTCAAGGGATTTAATAGTGCAATTTGTTGTTACATTTCAGGTAGTTTTACCAAAGATCCTTATGTTGTGGTCACATTTACCGTGGTGCAATATCTAAAGGTAATTTTGTTGCTTTAAATTTCTTAAGGTGTTTCCACATTATCTATTAACTGTAATGGAAATTGGGGTTGTGGACACATATAAAAGGCCATCTAAGTGTCTATGAAAAGGTGCTTCATTTGCTATATTTGCAAATTGTTGACAACATTTTGACCTAAGTAGTATGGTAAAAAAACAAGTATATAAGTAAAAGAAAGCCCTCATATGGATATTAGAGAACTCCTAAAGACTTAAATGACCTATTACCTTATCTCTTCATTTGGTTCTTACCTTTTACTCTTTAACAAGTCTTCAGCTATGAAAACCTCCCTTTAGATACCTAAGTATTCCAATTACCATATGTTAAAATAACTTACTAAGACTATGATCCACTTTTTGGCTTAGTTCTGAAAAGAATTGGTAGATAGAAAACAAAACTCTTTCTCCATATAATAAATAAATCTTAAATGCATGGTCCAAAAGCTATTTTTGTAGCTGGACTATCTCCTTTGGTTTGCCTTCTGTTTCTTTGTATCCTACTTAATATATAGCATTGGCATTGTTAATCAAATTGATATATATCTCTGATTGCATCCTAAGCCTCCTTAGAGACTTTCCAGCAAAAGAAGAGGTGTTCAGCTGATTCTGGTTTAGCCTTGTAAAGCATACAAAGATTATTGATATTCAAAAAATTGATTCTATCAAGTGTAAGGGCTTTCTTTTTAACCAAAAGCCATAGTAGGAAAGACATTTTAGGTTGTAAGCTACTGCTCCATACTACCTTCCAACCATCAATATGTGGTCCTTTTTCTTTAAAAAATCACATACTGAATTATTGGTATATTTACCTAATGAGGGACTCAACCACCAATATTCATCTTCTGCCATATAGCTCAGGTTGTAGTTTGGAATGTAATCCTCAAACACATTAGGAATTCCTTGCCACATTAGGAATTCACATTGTGGTTTTTCATTAGTAGAAGGCGTATGACTTTTTGAGAAAATCAAGTGGAAACTCCTTATTAGTAGATTATATGTTCACTGTAGAATAAGCCCCAAAAGTTGCAATTACCTATTCTTTTAATGCCCTTACAGTAACTAGGCACTTATATGGTTAGATCAAGTACTAGTAAATTTGATACAGAATTTGAGAGGGTTTAATTCTGCATCAATTTTGTATGTTTATGGATAGTTATTTACATTTTATTAAAGATGTCATTGCTTAATACGTAAAGAACAAGGCTTGGAGAAAATTAGAGAATGAGGAAGCATAATGTAATCAACATCAGTATCATATTTCTATTTAGATAAGGATTAGATTTTCAAAGTTATTAAATTGTTTTATACACAGATTATGATCAACAATTTTAGTTTGGTTTGAGTTCTTTTTCTTGATTTAAAGATGACATTAGGTTAATTCCTTATGATTGAGGTTAGAGGTGGCTTCTAGCCTACGGTTTTGGTTAATTCCCTGCTAATTTCATTGAACAACTCTATAACAGATAGTTACATGTTAGGATAATCAAAACCTTGAAAAGAAAGACAATCAAAACCTAAAAAACTCCATCTTATACAATTGAGATGGGAAGACAATGAAACAGGGAAAAGAAACAGACTTAGCAGAAACCTCACTAAGAGGTGCAGCAAACCAAAAATGAAGAAAATAATAGCAAGAATTATGATTATAAGCAATATACTAGGACTAACCTTGTTGCAAAAGTTGAAACCATATGAATGAAGTTTTGTTTGAGGAGGTGGCTGAGAAAGAGAGTTGAGATCTGATTAGCTATTGAATCTGAATCATGGTAAAAGAAAAAACCATTTTTATCTTTTGTAAGAGTGTCTGCAAGTTGAGATTTAAGCTTTTGAACTCAACCAAACACAACTCTAATTTCTTAAAGAAACTATTCTATTTGTGTTTCTTCTGAAGAGCATGATTTATGAAAGAAGTTGGATTTTTTATCTCCTTCTTTCAACCGTAATAGTAAAACTGATCACAGTATTCCTAGAAACGTAAAAGAATAATGAGTTTTGATCATTTAGATGATAATCTGTGCAAAATAGTTAGAAGCTCCTAAGAAGAACCATGTGCAAAAAGCTTTTCAGTTAATAAATCAGAGTTAGGAATACTGCATAGCAT
>JAOTAX010150938.1:0-15394 GCA_025629825.1 Erythroxylum guanchezii | reverse complement strand
GATTTTTATGAAAAAGAAAGATAGGATTTTTGAATGATAAGATGCTTGTGAATATGAAGAATCTTAACGAATTGAGGATGAGAGATTGATGAATTCCTTTTGGAAATTGAAGTGCTTTGAATGATGTTGTATGATCGGAGTAAAAGGTATGATTTGTTTCTGATGAGTTGGGTTCCTGAATCAGGGCACAACAGTAGTACTGCCTATTGGCGTATTCATCTCTAATCCATATTGTAATAACTCCCTATCACAATGGTAGTCTACATGCCAAATGTTGTGCGATAAAGGACTGTGTGGATCCTAGATCTAGTAGTGCAAATGCCTCAAAATCGTAAATGAGAAGCGCACCTGCCAGTACATCTAGTGAGTCCTGAGCCTCCTGCCTGGTCATAGCATAGACCTTGGCCTAGGACTGCGATCGGCTACCCCATCCCTTAGTCCTCATAGAAGAACTTCCAGATCTCACTCTGCCTCTACCTCAGCCTCTCTGTCCAGATCCACCACCTCTACTATGCTGGATCGTAGCATCACTCCCAGATCGCCAACTCACACCAGAATGAACACCCAAAGTAGCAGGACAATCCCTAATTTGGTGGTCCATAGAGCTGCATTTTAGGCAAGCTCCAATCAGCCTCCAACTGGAAATTGACTCTATACTGCACCCTTCCACTACCAGTCTGTGAAAGTCTCCCCTTTGCTCAAATCCTAACTGCCTGGATCCACTTGATGATCTGAAGGCTCTATTCTGGCGCTTACTGAATCTTTTGCCAGAACTGCCCTGACTCTCACTAGGCCTCTTCCCTCTGGACCCTTGACTAGTCTCTGCTTATCTCTCACTCAATAACTGCTTGATCATGATAGAAGCAGCTCTCAGCGCAGTGAAACTGCTTAGGTTTGAGATAGCCAATCTTATTCTGATCTCCATATTGAGGCCATCCTCAAACCTCCTACATTTGTCTTCTTCTCTAGGAATCAGAGCAGTAGCATAGCCCATCAGCTCATTAAACCGAATCTCATAATCAGGTACTGACATCCTACCCTGCTTCAACTCTAAGAACTCCTTCATCTTCCTGTCCAAGTAGAACTTAGGCATATAATTATCTCTGAAGACCCTCAGAAAGTCTTCCCAGTTCAATTGGCAAGGCCTGGTGATATTCCCTAGAACAGTCTTCCACCACTAATATGCTGGGCCCTGTAGTAAAGACACTGCATAATCAAACCTCTCATCAGGCTCACAGTCTATCTGATTAAATACCCTTCCTGTCCTCTCTAACCAACCCTCGGCCTCAATAGGGTCTGTGCTGCCATAGAAGTCCATAGTTCCCTGCTTTCGTAGCCAATCATACCTCCTCTCCCTTCTCTCGGGAACTCTAGGAGGCATCTCCTCAGATCGAGGTACCGAGGACTCTCTACTGGCTCCTACCGATCCTTAGTCAGCGGGTTGATCAATCTGATCACCTAAAGCGGATGAGCTATAACAAATAATAACTTCAATCATTATCTGCATTTCTCACAATATTTCATGCTTAACATTCTATATGTCCCAACATATGCCAAACCATGCTCTGATACCACCGAAATGTAGCCCCCTTATCGCAGGGTACACACTGAGATGCCCAGAGGTCATTACGGTACATATCCTATGATAATGACACGCTACGATCGATCACTACATTCACTTCATATCGCATGGTATCATAACTCACTTATAAAGCATCATAAGAAAATCAAAATATTTTAAAACCAACTTTTTCCTCATTTCATTTCGTAAAACCCGATTGTCTACATTGTGTCTTTCAACATTTTCCTTACATGTACATCGTCAAAACCTAATACAAAAATGCTATGTGAAGGAGGAAAATATTCAAAGTCTAGCTAATCTGTCCAAAAATCTCAGCTGACTGACCTTTGAGCCATGACTTCTCTTTTCAATCACAATCTACACGGCTAGTAGAGCCTCTCAATAGCTAGAGTCGTCTCTCGGTGCTGAAAAGATAATGGTACAATTGTGGTAAGTTTTGTGAACTCAATGAGGTAACCATCATCGATGCTTCACTTAATTCATGCAACACATCATTTCACATACTGCACTATACATGATTATCACATTTTCACTTAAGCATAGACAATTTTGCATTTCATTCTAGCAAACATACTTAACAATATGCATTTGAACTGCTCATGAGACACTTTCCAATTATTACGTTGTTGTGAACGAGTGCCTAAACTGACCCATATCTAATTTGGATACCGGGCTCATTAGTAACTGTCCCTTAACCGGTGAGGATACAGGGCTCATTATACATAGTGAGCCTTAGTCTCTTAATCACTTTCTGAGCTCGAGGCTCTTTTTCACTCGTTGAGCTTTAAGCTCTGATCGGTGGCTACTTTGGTTACAACTGCTATTATTTGATTATACACTCGTGTATGGAATGCATGTACCATAATTAACCATATTATAAACACATAGGTTTTCACATTCACATACAATCACCACTTCAATATAAATTCCACAATTCACAATCATCAGACCTCCTTTCCGGAATCAACAAAATCAAATCACATTCATTCAATAATTAAAACATAATAAAATCAAACAATTAATTAAGTGACACTGTTTAGGTTACTCACAAATTGCTCCTGAAGCTAATTCTTAAAAGTTGTTGCAACGTCTAGAGGTTGACATTCCAGTTGCTCCTCGATATTAAACAACATACACATGTATCACACTTTGTATATTCATAAGTGTTTAATAATGCACATGAATGAAATGAATTATGTACAATGCACGTTCATGATAATCTCGGGTATCTTTCCATTAATTTCATCACAAAAACATTCTCATATCTAACTCATCTAAGTATAATTTATACATACGTTTATGCCTCACTAAAACCATTAAAATCTCTATTCCTTTCTTATTGACTCACTTCAGAATTTTCCAAATCACACTTTCAGGTCTACTGTTCACATTTAATTCGAAAGGTGAAAATGAGATAATTTGGTCAAACTTTCTTCTAGAAAAGTGTTCCTCTATATCTTATATTTCTATTGACACCAAAAATCACCAAATTTGGTTAATTAATTTGGAAGATATGCCTAAAACATTATTGGGTTGTTCATATTAAAAAATAATGTATTATACACATTTTCCATCCAGAAATTCAACATCTTGGAGACTGAATAATAATTTGACTTATTGAGAAACTTTTTATGCCTATACCTCTAGTTTACTCTAAATCAAAAATCATCTCATTTAGAATCTTATAGTTCCAGATATAATCAAAATACTAAAGTATATTCAATGGATTAACACCAGTTTGTATTATTTGAGAGCACATTTAATGTACCCATCCCACTTTTTTTCACTCAATCTTTCTCAATTCACTTTAGATGGCTATGATTTTTTGTGCAGATGTAGAGCAATATCTTATGAGTCAAATAGTTCAAGAATTAAGTCATTTGTGTGCCTAGAGAACAAGTTATGGCCAAAAGAATCAAACCTGGTTTTGTCCTCAATCATATTGAACATGTTTCGAGACAATAGCCATAACTTTCTTTAAAACTATCATATTAATGTGTTCTTAGCATTTTGTGAAAGAAGACTTCAAGTTCTACAACTTTTATGAAGGCCTCGCAGACATATTCTATCATCTGAGAGGTCAAAAATAGATTAGATTATAGGGTCAGACGGATAGTGCACAGAAGAAGTTTCGATCAAATATAGAAGAAACAGAAGTCAACCATAAACGAAGCAGAAAGCAGATGAAGCAAAAAGCAGACGAAGCAAAAAATAGATGAAGCAAAAAGTAGATGAAGCAGAAAGCAAACGAAGTGAAGTCAACTTAAGACAAAACAAAGTCAACTTAAGACAATATAACTCTTAAGACAAAACATAGTCAACTTAAGACGAAGCAAAGTCAACTTAAGATGAAACAAATTCAACTTAAGACAAAGCAAAGTTAACTTAAGACGATGCAACTCTTAAGTTAAAAAAGAGTTAACTTAAGACGATGCAACACTTAAGACGAAACAGAGTCAACTTATGATGAAGCAAAGTCAACTTAAGACGATGCAACTCTTAAGATGATATGACATCATCATAGACGATAAATTTTTATAGATGATATGACGTCATCATAGATGATATGACATCATCACAAACGATATGATCTCATCATAGATGATATGGCTTCATCACAAACGATACTATCTATACTCTAGAGCATCTCTACGTTTCCTCTCAACTTCCATTTAAACACTCATTCCCATCTCAGGCCATCATTTTACAACTACTCTTCAACTCAAAAACCATTTTCTTGATCGTCTTTAAAGGATTCATCAACTCATGTATACACTTATATATTTATATATATGCACAGGGAGGAAACAGAGCATGTTTCACCTTTCAAACTTTAATCTTCTACACTAACCCTATACACCATTTCAATGTTATTTCTAACTCCAAAATCATTTTTACATCATCTAATCACAAACAATCCATCAAAAAACTAAATTAACACTATAACCCATTTTTTCATCTCATCAACAATGTTCATGAAGACATACATGCGTAAGTGTCCTACTCTATGCTTCATTAATGTATTTCAAAAAAATCCATAACTCTAACAAATTTATTCACTACTTACTTATTGAAAACTCCAAAAGCTTCAACTATTTTCAAGCCCTAAACCCCATCCAAAGCACGTAATCCACTGAGAACATTAACCATCTTCTAGTTTTTTTTTCTTAAGGTAGAAGAAACAACTTAGAAGGTGGGATCGGTATAGGAAAAAGGAAAAACATAGAGATCTCTTAGAAGATGTTTGATGAAAAACTTTGTGTATAGGGAGGAAATTTGAAGAAGGTGATTATGAAGAAGTTATCTGGACAAAACATAACCTTTCAACTTTCGGAGAACAGTAACCTACTTCTAGCAAAAGTACGAAAAGCAACTTGACACTTGTCGCTTTCCTATGTTCTAAGCTCTAACCAAGTTTCTTTTGAACTAAACTCTTTAACTCTTATCTTTACAATACAATTATCTCTAAATATCTTTTGATTTCTTTTTCCTATTTTCCATAATACTCTATAAATTTTGAAATAAATCCAAATTCAAAAAAATTCCCAAAAATTACAACTCAGTCCAATTAAACCCGAAATTATTCATGAAAGCATGTATAATTATTTTCATGTGCAGAAAATTCACTATTCACGTGTATGTGTATGACATATTATGCATGAGCATGAAAAAAATACATTTCTAAGCTCTCATTGATCACTCACATTTACTATTCTAACCTGTTCGCATATAATGGGATGTTACAGCAAGGATGCATTTGAATTGTTGAAAAACAAGTTGACAATGACACCCATCATCCAACCACCTAATTGGGAGCTTCTTTTTGAGATTATGTGTGATGTCAGTGACTATACAATTGGAGTTGTTCTTAGGCAGCATATAGGGAAGTTTTTGCATGTGATTGCTTATGCTTTTAGGACATTGGATGATGCTCATTGCAATTACCATACAACTGAGAAGGAATTGTTTGCTATTGTGTTTGCTCTTGAATAGTTTCGGTCATATTTACTTGGCACAAAAGTTGTTGTTTTCACTGATCATGCAGCTCTTAGGTATCTCTTGAAGAAAAAGGAATCCAAGTCAGGCCTTATCAGATGGGTTTTGCTCCTACAAGAGTTTGACCTTGAGATTAAGAACAAGAAGGTAGCTGAGAACCTTGTTGCTGATCACTTGAGTCCAACTCAATGCCAAGGGAGTTGATGCAGTTCCTATTAAGGAGACCTTTCCTGATAAATAATTGTATGCCATCCTCCATGCTATGCCTCGGCTATGGTATGCTGATTTAGTTAACTTTTTGGTTACTAATGAGTTACCCTCAGTTATGTCTAAATCCCAAAGAGATAAATTCCGTGCTGATGCTAAGTATTATTATTAGGATAATCCATATTTGTGGAAGTTCTATGCTATTCAAGTTAATATGAGATGTGTGCCACAAGATGAGTTTAATTCCATACTTGCTTTCTGTTATACTTATTTTTGTGGTGGTCATTTTGGTGCCAAGCATACAGCACATAAAGTGCTTAAATGTGGTTTCTTTCGGCCTTCATTGTTTAAAAATATATTCCACTTCTATAAATCATGTGAAAGATGTCAAAGAACTGGTAACATAACTCAGAGAGATCAAATGCCGTAAACTACTTTGATTTCTAGTGAGATATTTATGTTGGAGTTATGTAAATATAGTGCCCTAGAAAGCAAGTGTATTTACTTATAACTTAATTTTTTTCAGTTACTTTTGTAATGAAAATATTTATTATTAATAAAACAATAGAGTTTGGTTTTTATTTGTATGAGCATTATATATCTAGTTATAAGGTACCGGGATTCTTTTATAAGTAATATGCATATACATAGAGATGTATGGGAAACATGTATATTATAAGAATCTTAAATAATTGATTAATAGTTGAATAATCAAGTTGGTCGCTTGATTATGGTTTAGTCTGTAGTGTTGTGATTTATCTCCGTGCAAGTAAAAGAGTTTACTTCAAGGGAATGATGAGTTTCATATCATGATAGTAGTTGATTATCGATAATGGCACTATTAAATGAATCTGAAATCAAGTATGTTTTAAAGAATAAACTAGGTCGTTACTTTAATCTTAAAACATACAACTTAAGCATTCGTTTATTATAGACAACAATCTTGATGAGTGGTGAACTCATATGTATTTCATTATAATTCTTGATATGATCAGAATGGATTTTTACAGAGTATCAATCTGGTGTCTGCATGTTGAAATTATTAATTGAAACATGTGTTAGGGAACATTTGAAGTAAATCACTTGTTAATATAGAAATCATATAAAGTATATAAAATACATAAGAAGGGGGGTTGAATTGTGTAATCTTTTCAAAAGTATTAATCTTTTGAGATTTCTTGAATTTCTTTAAAAAAATTTAGATGATCACAAAAACACTTTACTAAAGTTGATAAGTAATGCAATCGAGAATATTATTATCTACTTGTCTAACAACAAGAAAATTAAAAGATAAGGGTTAGAGAATAGATGCCGTGATTTTATACTAGTTCGTCCCAAACCTTGAGCTACGTTTAATCCTCAGAGTTTGTCTGAGATTTCACTATACTCTTCAACTTTACAAGTATTTTTTCCACACTTACAAAGCCTCTTCAGGTCTCTCTCACAAAGTATTATTTATCTGGTAGCTTAGCCTCTCCAAGCTCTAGCTTTTCTTTTTCTCTATAGGAAAGATATTTTTTAGCTTCACGTTACAGATGTATTCGCTCTCTTCTTTCGTACTTTGAATACAGAATTTCTCTAAGTATTGTACAATCAAAATTTTCTCTTGTAAAACATTATTTAGTCTTCGACTAGAACTAATATTTATAGCCTAAGTATCCAACTGACTTCTTTGAGAAACTGCTTCTTGAATCTTCTAGAAACTGCTATTACATAAGTCCTGTAACTAACTCCAACTAAGTAACTGACCGACATTCTAGAGTATCTTCCTTTTGTATCGTCTGGAATAATACTTCTTCTATTATCATGTTTTGTCTTATATTACGCTTCGTCTACTGTTGACCGTGCATCTTCTGGGTTTGACTAAGTGTTACTTACATTTTTCTGCACACTTAACAAACTTGTCAAAATAGTTCATACATTTCTAAGATTATTATTATTTGGTTGTCATCAAAATTAATAGAAGTGAAGTCCTCTTGACTTAACAATCTCCCCCTTTATGATGATAACAAATAATCATAATGTTAGAAGATAAAATGAAATTCAGATTAATACGTGAATAGTATTCAGATGAATAAAAAACAAAGCAAAAACATAAGAAATGCATATAAGATATATACAATGCTTTCTATCTTCTCTTCTTGTTCTCCTCTTTTTCTCCCCATATTTGTTATTAATGAAAAAGATAGCTCATCGTAGATGCTTCAGAATTTCAGAAAACATATGTTGCATGTCAGTGCGGATCGTCTTGAGGTCTTGCTTAATAATAACCCATAGAAGTGCTACTTCCTCATGGAGATCACCCACTGAGTCAGCTAGTTCATCAACCTTAGTATGAATTTCTTCAATTTCCTTTCCTAAGGCTTCCTGAACTTCCTTTTGTTTGTGACTTGCTTCCATCCAAATTATGAAATGCTTCAAGAACTCCGACTTAACAGTAGGATCTTGTTGTATTTCACTAAGTGGATGAAGGTTTTCAATAACAGATGGTTCCGAAGGTAAAATGTCTAACTCTATGATTTTGATTGTAGGTAGTCTGAAAGTTTGTTTTCCTTTTGGAAGATCAAGATCATTAGGTCTAGGTAGTTTAGGAATTGGTTGCCCAAGAAGGTGTAACACTTCTTTGATTGAAGGTATGAAACCTAAAGGTCTGAAATGCATAATTAAATGCACAAAGGTTTCTAAGTTAAAATTGATACCTTCAACCGTGATACTTTTGTATTATCCTTCTGTCACATTGCTAACTACCTTGAACTTTGCAAATCCAAATTGACTTCCTGAAGCTTTTGAAATGTGATGTAAAACATAGATACCTTCAGGTTAAGCTGCATTATATGCATCATATATGTTCTTCACAGCTACTTAAATCTACTCTTCTATAAGATCATTTTCTTTCCCTTCAGGAAACATCTTTTTTTCCCCTTTTTCTTCGTTTCGCACAATGGTTGAACATCTTGGTTGTATATATGGCACAATTTTTATTAATGTTCTACTCATAATCAGATAGATTGTATACCATTCCTTTGAAATCTTCATTGGGTATGGTTCTGCCTTCTCATCTCGCAGAATACCATATAGTCTTCTGATTGAGCCCAAGTTTATTATATAAATTGGCGACATTTTCATGGTCTTTACTACACTTCTTGGCTCCTTTTCTTAGATTTTATGCTTAATTTGACTCTTGAGTGCCTATCTTTATTTTATGTAGTTTGAGAGTACAATTGTCACAAATTATTACTAATTGCACTAAATCTATTTTTTGAGAACAATTGATACTGTAAATTGCCATTTGACATTGTAGGAGACTCAAGAAGAAGAGAGTCAAGAAGAAGAAGAAGTGGAGTCAAGGATGGTGGAAGAGGATAATTCAACAAGTCCATAGGTGCAACAGAAAGTTCAACACGGCAAAGATTGAAGATTCCAAGCAAAACCTTAAGGAAAAGTTCACCGCAGAGTTAAGTAATTCTATCGCCGAGGCGAAGGAACTAACAATGGAGGTAAAACCTTCAGGAAAAGTTTGCTGCGGCGAACCTTCAAATACCTAAACCATTTTCTTTTAAAAACCCATTTTCTTTTAAAAACCTACCATTTTAGGATAAAAAGGGAGCCGACACTTAATACAGAAGACTTTTGACTCTCTTTCAATGATCAAATGCAACTTCATCCATTCTCCTCCACTTCATCGTCCACTCCTCCATCGACAGCCGCTACCATGGATGCTTTTGGGGAGTTTTCAGTTGTAAATTCTCCTAAAGTTATGCTTGGCTAGGCACCTCTTTCCTCTTGGAGATGTAGTAATGACTAGAGTTCAACGGGCTTCAAAGGGGAGTAGTTTAATCGTGTTCAGCTACATTGTTATGAATTCTTAGATTTAGGATTTGTAATGTGTAGATAAATATTCTTGATTAGAGTTTAATCAAGTGTTGAACATTTAATGTGTTAATGGGTTTTGTTGATGTAGAACTTTGAACTTGAATATATGAAGTCTCATATATGTCTATTTGTGATTTGGTTTATTCTTTTTTATCTACCTAGTTGTGTTTGATATTGAGATGATGCTAACTTCCAAACTGACATATTGCATTGTCTTACCCATTGCGCACACTAAGATGCATTTAAAAAGACTTTAAGAAATGGAGTTCATGGACTATAACCTTGGCTTAAAGAGTTCTTTAAGGTTTACCAATTGAAACTTAGTGATTCACTCCCATAAAAACTTGTTTTGAATAATGATAGCCAAAGCTTGTTTTCTAGAGGATACTATTATCATTTGATTCGTGTTTTTATCTTACTGCTTTACTTATTCCCAAAAATTCAAAAATACTTTTTATTACATTTTCCTTACAATTAATTTCATTTTGACAAGATTTACAAACATCAAAATCCCCTTCCCTTAGCTTACATTTCATGACACATAGTTAACTTAGATCAATTCAATAGGTTCCGATTAAGTGAGACGACTCGAGGTTACATTTTATACTGCAATCCTTGGAATTAAATTTTTGATTTGATCTCCAAGGGTAAGAACAAGAAGTCTTCCAATCATCTTCTTTCTTCATGACTTAGAAGATGTATTGTCTGATCGTTAATCAATATAGGTTCGACTTATACCTTGACTGACTTTTTCTAAGGTTCTCTAATAATAATTGAGCTTCTGCTTCGAACAGGTACTAATTCTTCTATAATCTTTATTCTCAAATCCTTTTTGTTGATTGGTTGAGAAGGATTGTAAGGTTCCAATTGGTGATCAACTGTATTCGTCTTCTATTGAACATCAGCTGAAGAAACCTTTCTCAGACTTGGGCTTCACCTACTTTGTTCTTCTGCTGGTTTAGAAGAAAGTTGTTGTTAAGGCTTCTTCCTCTTAAATACTAACTTCCTTTTTATCTCTCTCTCTCTAAATGATTTTACTAATTGACTTTGCAAAATAGAGACAATTGATCTGGTAGACTACTGTCTTTTCTCTTGCTTTTCAGAATCTTCACTAACAATTAGAGCTTTTTGCTTCTTCTGTTCTTGTTGTCGTAAGGTTAATAGTCTTGGTGATCTTCTTGATTGTTTGGATTTTTTTGATTGAAGTGTCTCTGCCTTTCTCTTCAATGACACTTGTTGCAATGATTGTTGAACCTGGCTTTCCTCTTTTTGTAGAACCGTCTTAGCTTTTATTGATACATCAAAAGATTTCTCAATGTTTTCTTCTGCAGATGCTCTTCTTATCGATTGAGGTTTTGTTTTTCTTGCAGATGTAACACGTTCACTCCTGCTCCATCTTACTATAAGGTCACCCTCAGACCTTGCTTTTGGTGTAGAACCTGTATTTGCATTGATAATGCTCTTCACATCCATCTTTACCCTGTTACCTATGTCGAGAAAGAATCCAGATTCTCTAAAAATCCTTGTCAACAGCATACCATAAGGTAAATAGCTATAATAGGTAAATAGCTATAATCTCCCTTTAACTTCATCATGTATTTCAAAATCAAGTACGGAAGATTAATGGGTTGGTGATTCAGTAGGTGAAACAAACAATGTTCATCATTCATAATCATAATGTCCTTCGAGCCTACTCTTGGTAAAACACAATGGAGAAGCAATGAATGTATAACCCTAGCCTTCAGAACAAGGGTTGAAGCCTTCTTAACTTTTGGATCACTACTTCCATATAGTTGTCAATTAATGTACATTCTATCTACACGACCTCGAGTAATCCATTTTGTATTGTTAAACAGCTTTGCTCCAATACTAGAACACCCATTGACCCTCTCGGTATTATCTCGTGTCACGATAACCGACAATCCATCTTCCATTGATACTAAGGTGTCGTCTACCACCTTTACATTCTTCCAAAACTTATATATCTCATTTAAATAAACCTTCTCACGAACCTTTAAGAAATTTTCCCAGTCAACTGCTTCAATTTCTGGTTCAATGTCCATCTAAATTTCCTTTAAAGAGATGAAATCAACATGTCTCTCATAGATAAGAGATTGCTCCATTTATGATCTGTAACAGATAAAAACTAAACACACAAATGTTTTTTTCGCTCAAAGTAGCGTTGTTAGTTTCTTAAAGTAAGAATATGAAACGAAAATAATTTGAAGCTTAGAACAGAGTATTGAATCGTTTTGGTTGAGTGCACTAAACAAGTTAGTTTCAAAGTATTTTAAGAAAATTCTAGAGTAGAAGGTGTTTTAGAATCTTGAGAGGATTTCCTTCTAATCCCTACTATTGAAAAGTTACCGTTCACAACTTATCGTTACTATTTATTTAAAAACTTACGACTTTTTATCTTCTTCTAGTATGAATCATCTGGGTCATGACGTGTCAGACAAATGGTCATTCAGCATTACCATATTCAAGTTCCATATAATTTCCTTGAATCTATCTTCACACAAAGGTTTAGTGAAGATATCCGCCTATTGTTGATTCATCTCAAAAAATTGTAGACTAATGATTCTTCTATGTATATAGTCTTATATAAAATGATGTCTAACTTCAATATGCTTTGCCCTTGAGTGTTGTATTGGATTCTTTGACAGATTGATAGCACTTGTATTGACGCAGAAGATTGGAATTTGATCTTCTTGTATGGAGTAATCTTCTAATTGATACTTAATCCATAATTTCTGTGAACAACAACTTGCGGTTGACATATATTTAGCTTCTGTAGTAGATAAAGCAATTGAACTTTGCCTCTTACTTTACCAAGAAATCAGATTATGACAAAGAAAGTGACAACCTCCACTTGTACTCTTCCTATCAATCCTATCTCCAACACAATCAGCATCACAATAACCAATTAACCTGAATTCTTTACCTTTCTCATACTTTAAACAAAGATTAGTAGAACCTGCCAAGTATCTCAATATTCTTTTAACAACAAACAATATATCTGGTCTGCTTACAGTTAGGTAAAGTAAAGAACCAATAATTCCTCTAAAAGGAGTTTGATCAACCTTCCTACCTACTTCATCCTTAGATAAAAGAATTGAAGGATGCATAGGGGTTGACATAGGTTTGACCTTTTCCATTTTATATTTGACTAATAGTTCTTTGATATATTTCTGTTGATGAATAAAAATCTTTTCTTTGGTTTGCCTAATTTGTAAACCAAGAAAGAATTTCAATTCAACCATCATACTCATTTCAAATTCAGTTTTCATAAGATTTTCAAAATTGGAACATAGATTCTTAGAAGTTGCACCAAAAATAATATCATGTACATATATCTATACTACAATGAAATCATTTTTAATACATTTTCTGAATAGAGTCTTATCTACTTGTCCTCTAATAAAGTCATTTCTAATCAAAAAGAACTTAGACGATCATACCAAGCATGAAGTGCTTGTTTTAATCCATGCAAAGCTTTATGAAGTCTATAGACATAATTTGGTTTATCAGAATCTTCAAAACCAAGAGGTTGCTTTATATAAATTTCTTCATCTATAAAACCATTTAGAAAGGCACTTTTCACATCCGTTTGAAACAGTTTTATATCATGATTAACATTACATGCAAACAAAATCCTAATAGCTTCTAATCTAGCTACAGGAGCATAGGTTTGATTATAGTCTATTCCTTCTTGTTGATTATAGCCTTAAGCTACTAATCTAGCTTCGTTACGGTTTATTCTTCCTGATTCATCTAGTTTATTTTTGAATACTCATTTGGTTCCTTTGATAGACTTATTGGGTGCTAGGAACTAAGGACCAAACTTTGTTCCTTGTAAATTGATTTTAACTCCTCTTATATGGATAAAATCCAAGCTTCATCTTGAAGAGTTTCATCAATTTTCTTAGGTTCTAATTTAGAAAGAAAAGCTACATTTTCCTCTCTTGTAAATTTAGACCTAGTTTTTGTTAAGTCAAAAAGACTTCACTTTTATTAATTTTGGTGACAATCAAGTAATAATAATCTTAGAAATGAATGAACTGTTTTGATAAGTTTGTTAAGTGTGCATAAAAATGTAAGTATCACTTAGTCATCCCAGACGACACGTCAACACAGACGAAGTGCAAAACACAGACGAAGCGCAAAAGACAGATGAAGCACAAAACACAGACGAAGCGTAAAACACAGATGAAATGCAAAACAAAGATGAAGCGACAAAATCAGATGATAAAAAGAAGAAGATACTCTAGAAAGTCAGACAGTTAGTTAGTTGGAGTTAGTTACAAAACTTAATTAAATAATAATTTCTAGAAGAAATAAGAAGCGGTTGGATATTTTAGGCTATAAATACTATAACTAGTCGAAGACTGAAATAACTTTTTGTTTACTTAGAAAAAATTATGTATTCAAAGTGTGAAATAAGAGAGTAAATACTACTGTAATGAAAAGCTCACAATATCTTTCTAGCGAAAGAAAGAAAAGGCTAGAGCCTTGAGAGGCTAAGATATCAGAAAGAATAGTTTGTGAAAGGGACCTGAAGAGGCTCTGGAAGGGAAGAAGGAATACTTGTAAAGTTGAAAAGTATAGTGAAATCTCAGATGAACTCTGAGGACTAGATGTAGCCCAATGTTTAGGGTGAACCAGTATAAAATCGCAGTGTCTATTCTCTGACCTTACACTTTATTTTTCTTGTTGTTAGACGAGTAGATAAAAATTACTTGCGATTCAAATACGTATCAACTTTAGTAAAGTATCTTTATTATTAATCTGATAGTTGAAAGGATTATTAAGAAATATCAAAAGATTTATATTCTTGAAAAGAATGCACAATTCAACCCCCCTTCTTGTGTATTTTGTATACTTTACATGATTCCTATATTAACAAGTGATTTACTTCAGTTGGTATCAGAGCTCGGTTTCTAAGAACCAACTTTACAAAGTGAGGACAAAGATCTATAGCTGAATCACATGTTTTTATAGCTAAAGGTGCCTCGGTCACAAGACCTCCTACGTTCAATGGTGAGGATTATTATTATTGGAGGGACAGGATGTGACTCTTTATAGAATCCACACATATTGATCTTTGGGAAATTATTGAGAATGGACCATACACACCAATATACAATGAAGGCAATATCATTCCTCGTATCGGATGGTTAGCCGATCAAAAAGCTCGATTTCAATTAAACTCAAAGGCCAAGTTCTTTCTGAGTTGTGCTCTAAGAAAAAGTGAATATGATAAAGTTCATGGATGCGAAACTGCAAATGAAATGTGGTACACTTTATCCATTGCACATTGATCACGGCTCTTTCGTTTCGATCTAATATCGATCCTTGGAAACCGGTCAAAAATAATAAATACCAAGGATTGCAGTATTGGATGCAACCTCGGGTCGTCTCACTTAATCGGAACCGATGGAAAAGGTTTAAGCTAGCCTATAGTCGAAAAGTGCAATTGATAAAAGGGGGGTTTTTTGCATATTGATCAAAATTGAGGAAAATAATTAAAGAAAAAAGTAAAAGTATCTTTTTTTGGATTTTTGGGAATTTAAAGTAAACAAAAATTCAAACTATAGTCAAATGAGATAAAGTCCTCTTGAAAACGAGCTTAGGCTATCACGGTCCAAACCAAATTTTTGGGGATATAGTCCACTAAGTTTTCGAAGAATCAACCTTAAAGGACCCTTTAAGTCCAAGGATTTAATTAATGAACTC
>JAOTAX010150908.1:0-15399 GCA_025629825.1 Erythroxylum guanchezii | reverse complement strand
AAGGAGGCATTTAATGAGATGCTAGGTGGCATAAAGACATTGAGAGAAGAAAAGTCAACAATTCATTTAATAAACTTTAATCAATTAAGCCTAATCAAAAATTATCCCAATCAACTCCAATGGCCCTAATTTAAATCCCAAAATAATATACCCAATAGTACAGTGCCATTGGGTAGCAATTTTCGCTACCGAAAATCGACCGATTCGCCACTTGGCGATTTTTCCGGTCCGGAAATTTTTTTCCGAAAAAATTCAGAAAAATTACTAAAAATCCCTTAAAATATAAAACACTCAATGGCGCACTCAGAATAATTTTTTTCAACATAAAAATCACGTGAATCGCAATAAAATCGCATTAGGCACAAAAACCGGGAATGTCATGTATGCATGTACAATTATGTCATGTGCACAAATGTTACTATATACCAATCCTATAATGCATGAACAATCCTAATTTATTCCAATCTATCTCATCCTATGCCAAATTACCATTCTACCCTTCCAGTTGACGGTGGGATGTTACAAATACATGCCATAAAGATCCTATTCTCCTCATCATCCTCTGCTGCAAAATTTGATGTTTGATCTTTATACCAGTAATTAGTTTGAGCATGTCCAAATTTATTACAATGAGAGCACTTCTCCATTGTCAAATTCATGTTATGGTCTTTATACCAACAATCAGCTTGTACGTGCCCATATTTCTTACAACGATAACATTGAAAATTGCCTCTGCCTCTACTGATTCCACGGTTGCGAACTCCTCCTCAACCTCATCCATTTTTTGCTGAATGGTCACTTTTCTCTGTCACTTGAAATGCTTTCCCTTCGTTTTTTTTCAGTTGATCTGTTTATTCTTGACTTATGAGCTTAAAGGGATCCCATCAATTCATCAACTGAAAGGTAGATAAATCCTTGGCTTCTTCTATGGCCTCGACCACATGATCGAATTTAGGGGTCAAGCTCTTGAGAATTTTTACAACAACTATTTCGTCTGAAATTGACTAACCGTACGAGCACATTTGACTGATAATTGCCAATACTTTTGACATAAAATCAGCAATTGATTGATTGGTTGTCACGCTCAAAGTCTCAAATTCACGTCGTAAGGTTTGCAATTTTACCGCTACAACCCTTTCGTCACCTCGAAACTCCGTTCGCAGAATTATCCAAGCTTGCTTTGATGTGGTTGCCACTGTGATGCGGGAAAAAATGGTCTCATGAACTACTTGCTAAAGAATAAATAAAGCTTTAGCATTTTTTCTTTCTGATTTCCTTTAATCTTGCCTCTTCTTCTACATCTGGTTATCAACAAACCCATACTCTACTAAGTCCCATAGATCTTGAGACCTAAGTACAGTTTTCACTTTAATACTCATACTCTACTAAGTCCCATAGATCTTGAGACCTAAGTACAGTTTTCACTTTAATACTCCACCACTCATAATTTGCACCATTCAAGTGGTTGTGAAGAGGAGAACCCAGGTGCCATTGAGCTAGTTATTGTCATGCTCTCGTGTATCACTCAAGTGCTTCCCAAATACCCAAAGTGTTTCCCAAATACCCAAATGATCGTGAGAGGCTCTGATACCAAACTTGTTGAAAAAATCAGAACAAGACAAAGACAATTGAGATAATAGAAAATTGAAAGTAATGTCCTTTTGAATGTACTTTATTGTTTTCTTTGATTACATAATACTGATAACGTCAAGTGCCTATATATATAGGCTTACATCAACAAACTAAGCATTATTATCGTCTACTCATCCTACTTTATAGCAACTTATTTGACTAGCTTAAAATAAGGAAACAACCCTGCAGACTTGGTCCCATTTTGAATCATTAATCAATATTAATCTAAAACCCTTTTCATATTTAAGTTGTAAATTTTTTTATATTTAACTCAAAAATTATAATTAATAACAATCACATTTTTAATCAATTTATAGAATTAAAGTTTTCTTTGATACTACTATTGAAAAATCAGGACTGGATTAGATCATAACTATAGTGGAAAAATTACAAAATTTTTTGTATTTTGATTTTCTAAAAACCAATATCACTTTAATTTAAAATGATTAACAATTAAATCATTATAAAGTTCCGAAGCTTGATCATATTTTTATCATATCCCTTGAACAATTTTTGAAATCGATCAATCTCAACCACTGTAGATGCACAAGTATCTGACTTCTAATGGTATCTACATAATAGGTTTAAAAAACTTTGTAACTCGTACAAAGATGGTTAAGCAAGAAGTGTTAGCTCCATTAGAGTTGAAGCCTATTTATAATAAATTTAGGACATTTTAATAATTTAATTGAAATTAAATTCTAATTTTAATTAAACTTTAATTAGAATTACAAATAATCTAATTAAATGTTAATTATGCCCAAATAAGATCCAATATTTCATATTGATCCTCATTTATTAAATATATCATATTTAACCATAAAGTTTCTCAAACTTTACAATCAATTCCAACTTAGTTAAAAAATCTTTACTCTCCTCAACCCATTCTTTATGTGGGACCTATTAGGTTCCCAAATGTATTGGTGGCAATGATTATAAATTCTAATTCTAATTTATAATTAGAATTAGATAAATTAAAACTCCTTTTAATTTATCTTTAATTTTCTAATTAAAAAATTTATAATCATAGATCAAGATTGATATCTAGCAACAAATCCTGACCACCAAAATATTCAGGAATGTTAATGCGATTTTGACTAACCTTTCCGTGTGTTATTTTTTCAAAGAATTTAAGATAGAGTATGAAATTAATGTCTACTTTAATTTGTGTTTAATCATATTAATTCTCTGCCATTAGCTATAGATTCAATTAACGACATTTGTAAAATATTTACAAAACCTCATTCTACCTTGGCCAAGAATTTCTCGAATCAATATCAATCGAGAACAATACTAATCCAAAACAAGGGAACAATCTTCCTAGTTACTTTAGGGTGATGAATTCTATCTTGATCATTCAACTACCTCCGTAGAGTTCATACTACATCCAATGACTACCGACTAAATGACCCATAATTAAATAGGTCATAAGTAGGATCAAAACATAACAATCCCTATACAAGATGACCTTAGAGACCTTAATTCAAATTATCACTTATACAATCATCATAATGAGAATTTTCATAGATATACAAGTAATGTTACAAATAGATTTCTCATATCGGGTATGTTCAGTGAATTTATTCTCTAACAAACACCCACATGTTTGTTTAAGTATCTCCATACTTTAGTCTATGAGATCGACTACTTCCTTCATAAGGAAAATAATAATATGTGCTAATCTTTTATGTTTTATTAATGTTCAGTCTTAATAAAACAATGAATAAAAACAATTTAAGGATAATACATAAATGTAATACAAATCTCATCATTATAATCTCATTATAAGTTCATTTGCAATATATAATTATCCTATGAACTTTATCATATGCTTCTAAACATGTAAAAGATAAAGAACGCCTTTAAATTATTTTGTCAATAAACTACAACCAACCGATTAATTATAGGGCATAAACCAATAGAAAATTATGACTACTGCGTCAATGCTTCAACTATCAAAATTTTCAAAGGCTTTAACATCACTGCTGATACTTTGGGGGTTATGGTAGGAGCTATCTAATCACTAAGGGATCATCTAGTAGCATTCTTTAGCAATAAGTTTCAACTTATTTGTAGGCAACATCTACATACACAAGGGATATGTTTGCTATTATAGTGTTAGTAAAAATGTGGTAATAATACATTTTGGGTAATAAAAAAAATGGATTTACATAGATCAAAAAAGTATTAAGCATGTGGCCCAACAAGGTCTTCTGTGTGTTGTATGGTAATGATAAAAATGGCAACCTTGTGCTTAGAGTAAATAGGCACATAAATGTTTGATAAAGAAACCTAGATGAGCTCAGGATTATGTTTAAGGTTTCTTCTCAAATATTCCAAGTTAGCAAAATATCTCAATAAGAGACCTTATCAGTTAGAAATAATATCTTGATAGCCATTATTCGTGTCCAGTGTGTCATAATCCTTGAATCATAGATAAATTAATTATAATGAGGACATTCAAAACGTTAAATAGAACATGTAAATAGAGCACAAGGTTGACATACATGTTTATTTAAATAACTTCATACTTTAATTTGGGAGATCAATGATTTTCATTAAGAAATATAGTATAATTAATATCTCATATTAATTAAACTATAATTAAAAATAATTATTAAAAATAATTTGAATCTCATAATTATAATTTCGTTATAATTTCAAATATATACTAATTATTTTTTTAAAAAAATCATCTTTAGTATTAATCATTTGACATATTTGGTAAAAAAATATATTATAATATTTAAAATACATTAATAATGTCATACATTAGTTATGACTAACTAATTAACTTCAAGGTCTAAATTAACATCATCAACCTTTACCCACACGAAAACAAAAGAATGACCAAGTTACGGGTAAAGGAGTGCAAAATTTTATGCAATTTAACAACTTTTTTTTTCCCCCTAACTTCTTTAACTAAAAATTATGGAGTAAGTTTTTTTTTATTGTAGTTTTTCCATTTTATTTTCTAATATTAACTTCTATTTATAATCAAAAACCAATTGTTATACTTTCATTATTGAATTATATGTATTAGATAAAACTAAAAGATAAATTAATTTATGAATTAATTGATTAATTAAATTTATTTTAATATCTCATATAATATTTATTAATAAATTATTAGTAAAAATTTATTATATTTTGTTAAAATAAATAATATAATAATTAAAATATTAATTTATAAATTACAATCTATTTATTATTATATAGTTTCATTATTAAAGAAAATTTATCTAAAATTTATATATTTTGAAGATGCTTTAAATTTAACATATAATTGTTAAGTAGTTATTAAATTAAAATAAAAAATAATTATAAATTTAAAATTAATTAAATTATTGATGGTTTCTTATTAGATATTAAATGTTAAATACTTAAATAATATATTTAATTGATGTAAAATCATGCTACAATAAAATTAGAAATAAAAAACTAAAACTAATTTTTATGATTTTTCATAAATTATAGAAATCGGAAGAATTCAAATCTAAAAACATAAACTAAAAATTCAAACAAACAAATATTTTTACAAAATTTTAAAATTAAAATCCAAAATTAAATATAAATGTATCTTTAACTTTAACTTATTTTGCAGGAAGTCATACACCAATCGGACATGCCTCTTGGCAATTCGAGACATATTTGATGAGATGTCTACTATAAGTAACTTTTTATCTGTTTAAAACTTGTTTTAGTCGAGATAACATTCATTTATCTCCATACTTCTACCGCTCATGTTTGTCAAATTTGGACAAGCTCCATTTTCTTCGTTCAATCTAAAGGCTTTGATGTTAGTTCACCAATTGGTTATAAAGCAAAAAGATTGAGCACGAAGTTATAATAAAATTATAAATGGAAAATAAAAACTAATTTATACGATTTTCATAAATTATAAAAAAGGAAGTAACCAAAGCTAAAAATAGAAACTAAAAATTCAAATAAACAAATATTTTTACAAAATTTAAAAATTAAAATTAAAATCCAAAAATTAAAATGAAAACAAATATGCCTTAAATTTAACATATTTTGTAGGAAGTCATATACAAATCGGACATGCCTGTTAGCAACTCGAGACTTGAGACAAAGGCATGCTTGATGAGATGTCTACTATAAAGTAACTTTCTATCTGTTTAAAACTTGTTCGGGTTGAGATAACATTCAGTTATCTCCAAATTTCTACCATTCGTGTTTTTCGAATTTGGACACAAATGCAAAGCTCCATTTTCTTCATTCGATCCAGAGGCTTTGATATTGTTTCACTAATTGTTTATAAAGCAAAAAGATTGAGCATAATGCCTGATCAAATCAATGAAGAATGGAAGACTCCATTTGACGATAATATAATGAAATCAGAAATCATGAAAGACTTTAACGTAAGAAACCAAGAAATGACTCCAGGGATTCCATACACCACAGGTTGAATGGAAGAAGAGACTGGAAAACAATGATCCTACCAAATGTACATGTAACAAGACTTGGTCAATAAACTGTTTTCTCAACCAAACTCCCATCTTGGATTTCAAGCCAAAGATCTAATAGTATCAACCTTTTCATGATTCAAATACAGGGAAGAAAATCTATATTATCCATATAACCAAGCCTGGAAATTGTGGTCTAAGTATGCTTCCATCCCAAGTGTACATCGTCTTTTACAGTTAGTTTATAAGAAGCATATACCAAGAACAAGAATTCACTAAAAGCTTAATGGGAATAAAACAAATTGCTTTAACAATGTTCTTTTTAGTCGTGGCTAGTGATGAGAACCAAGCTGGCCTAAGCAAAGCTCCCAAAGATCCATTGGGCATTCAAGGAGACCTAATTACAAAAGCTAGGGTCATCAAGATAAAGGAAGCTATAAATGGGCTAATTGAAGGGATATGGATTAAACAAGCTCTAATTAGCTTGGAAAGAATTCAAGGTCCAATAAATCTGATCCAAGCTGATTCAAGAAGCCAATGAGTATCTAAGTTATTCTAATTTGTTCTAAGCGTTTCGAGACAAGTTCAAACTGATCAGGATTTGTGGGAGACAGTAAAAAACGCGTGCAAGATGTCGCAATAAATTAGGGATGGTTTTAGGCATCAAATAATGTGTTTTATGCATAAAAAATGTTTGCAAGTTGTCTCAACAAATTAGGAGTGCTTTTAGGCATCAAATATTATGTTTTCCTTTTGTTGCTTATCTAGACTAGCTTTTAGAATTGTGTTCGCACTATAATTAGTTTCAATTATGGGTTTCACATTATGATTAGCTTAAATCATGGGTGATTTTTGATATTGGTCAAATTATTCAATTAGGGTGATTTCTTACCTTAATTAGCTCAAAATTAATGCCTATATAAAGGCAAGCATTTTGTTATTCAAGACACTTTAGAAAAATTCAGAATGCATATAAGTGAAGTTAATATCTCATTGGTTCTTTTGAGAACTTGTGAACTTATCTAAATTAATATCTTGTGGCATTCAAAACCTATCTTATACCTTTAGTTCTTGTCTTCTATAGACATAGGGTTAAGGTTTATCTATCTTAAAACCTACTTTAGCTTTCTTGGGATCCTAGATTCCATTATCCGATTGCTAGGTTTTAAAGCTCATCCTTAAAGTTCGTATAATTTGGTATCAGAGCTTGGCCCTAAATTATGTTTGGTTATCCTTAATTTAGTGTGTTCTTCTTTCTGTTTGTTTTTGTTTCATTTCACTTGTTTTCGTTTTGCTTTGTTGTTTCTATTTTTTGCAAGCTTTCTCCTTTTGTTCGTTCAATCTTTTTTCTATTTTTATTAAATTCTTGCGTTATAATTATTCTAACTTTGATATATTACAAAAATTTAAAAAGAGAAGTTATCATATTGAAAAGAAAAGAAGAAGATTAAAGCTAGTTGGTTTAGCTATTACAAGAGATGTACCTCTTTAATAAGGATTTCTTAGTCAAAATTAGTTGTTAATCTTTATTTTACTAGAAATCATATTTGCAATTTGTTTCTTCAAGCCCCATATTTTCCTTATCCCTATGATTCAATTTCTTTGTTTCTATCTTTAATTTGTTATGTTCTTATTCCTTTGCAACCGTTTCTATTTGTTATTCATAATTTTTCATTTATTTCAGTTTCCTTTGTTACATTCTAATTCATTTTGATTTTACTACAAGTTTAATTGTCTTAACTTGGTTTATTTAGTTCTATAAAGAACTCAAGGAGGAATTCTAAGAGTGGTAAAAGGCAAGAATTCTAAACAAGGAATTATAATATTGAGTATAACACCTCAAATTTGTCATTGACAAAAAGATCGATTAGAGCAATGAGCGATTACAAATGAGCTTAGACTTATAACTTCTGAGATTACAGACGAGCTTCCACTCCCACTCTATGGCTTCTTCTTCTTCCCCTTCACATCCTCGAACCCCTCTCTCCCCTTTACCAGTCCCTGCACCTCTTTCCCTCTAAAAATCTGAAATCCCTAATCGTATCCAAAACCAAAACTCCGACCCAAACACCATCGTACCTCCCAAGACTAAAGATCCTCCTCTGAAATCAACCCTTTCCATCAACTCTAACCAAATTTCCTCAGCCACCAACCCTCAGGAAACTGCCCTTGCAACTTCTTCCTAACCCCTTGATCCTCAAAAATCGAGGACTATCAAATCATGGAAGGCAGTTGTTTCTGAAGGTATATCGGACTCCTCAAAAGATAATGCATTAACCTACTACCCCCTAGAGATCAAGGAGGAGCAGATCTATGTCATTCCTCCTCCAGAGTTAGCTAAGAAGGGAGCTGCACATTTCAGGTTAGCTTTGATAGGTTTTTTCATAGAAAAAGACCATCTTATCTAGTGGCTCAGAGAGCTTTAGCTATGGGTAGAGTTTGGGCTAAAGCAAACGTTAATTACTAGCTCAAACAACATTTTGTTTAAGTTTGATTCAGAGATAGGCTTGAATTTGGTGTTGGAAAAGGGTCCTTGGCATATCTAAGGGAAGCTCTTATTTCTAAGAAAGTGGTGTCTGAATGGTGGGGAATAAGAAGATGTTAAGTTTGCTCCAGTGTGGGCTAGGTTTCACAATATTCTAGTTAAATACTGGAATATTGAAGGGTTGGGAAGGATAGCAAGTGCTGTGGGACATCCTCTCTTAATGGATTCTTAGACAGCTAGGATGTCTAGGATAATAGATGCACAAATGTGTGTGGAACTAGAACTATATAGGAGTTGGCCATCTTCCTTCCAATTGGCCACGTATAATGAGGAGGGGAAATACCTTTTAAGGAAATCAGAATTGAGTATCAAAAGGAGGCCTGATCCGCAACTGCAGAAGAAGGAATGGGCACCTACAGGGAGAGTATTTGAGACTGATTTACAACAAGAGTTGGAGAAGGGAAAGGAGAAGATATCAAACATTCCAACTCAGCAGCAAAAGACACAGGAACTAATCTCTGAGAAGACAGTTCAAGGTAATGAGGTAATTAGAATACCAGAGAGTTATAATGAGCAATGTAAGGGGCAAGGTCCTCAATAGAAGGAACATATTAATGAGATGACAATGTAAGAAGGCAAAGATGCAATCTCTACAGGGAGTCCTTCTCCCCTAAACCAAGATCAATAGATACAAGAAGAATCTAGTGGAGACCTTAAGGATTCCAACTCTTCTGTTGTAAATCAAGTAGGTATAATTCCTACCTCTCCTATTTTTGAATTGGTTCCAAATAGTCTTGGAATTATGGGAGGGGCAAAGGGGGACTTTACAATAAGGAAAAATAGGAAACTAGGAGGAAACAGAAGTAGGATGTTTTGCTAGTTTCTGGTTCTTTTGATTGTGGAATTGGTTTTTTGGAATGTGAGGGGTCTCAACAACCCTAAAAAACAATTAGTAGTACATGCTTGGCTTAAAAAATTATCAGTTTATCTTTTTTGTTTAATAGAATCTAGGATTAGATCACCATCCTATTTGAATAATGTTTGCTTCTCATTGTTTCCTATATGGACTTATTACAGTAATGTAGATCAGTCTTCGAATGCTAGGATTGTGCTAGCTTGGAATCCTAATCGTTTTTTGTGTTCTATCCTAACCTCTACTGATCAATTGATTCACTTGGAATTGTCCCCTAGGAACTGTTCTACTTCTTTCTTAGTGACTTGCGTCTATGGGGCTAATAACCTCAACCATAGGAAGAATCTTTGGTCTGATCTGTCAAACATTAACCATTCGGTAGGTCACCTTCCTTATATTATTATGGGGGATTATACTGCTATTTTGTTTCCTCATGAGGCCGATCCTATTAGTTCCTCTTCCATGAGTGGGATGAGTGATTTTAGATGGTGTGTTGATGATAATGGTTTGTTTGATTTAAATTCCAGTGGTCCAAGTTTTACTTGGAACAATAAACAAAGTGGAGACTCTTTTATTGCTAGGAAGTTAGAGAGAACCCTCATAAACTCATCTTGGAGCACTAGGTTTCCTAGTTCTTATTGTAGCAGAAGAGAACTTCTCCTTTCAGGTTCTCAAATTTTCTAGCTTCCTAGCCTAATTTCTTGTAGACTGTAAAGGATGCTTGGTCCTCTCAAGTTTAGGGTACTCCAATGTATTGTGTAGTGTCTAAGCTCAAAATGGTTAAAAAAGCTCTCAAAATCATGAATTCACACCAGATAAGGGATGTGAATGTTAGAGTTGAGAATTGCCATGTTATTCTTAATAACATTCAGGATCAAATGAGACTTTTATCTAGGTTTTCTAGTTTGATTACTCAGGTATCTGAGGCCATTACTGAGTTATTTAGAGCATTAAAGGATCAAGAGTCATTCTTTAGACAGTCTTCCACGATTAAATGGCTCAGAGAAGGAGATAGGAACACCAAATTCTTCCATAATTCTCTCCTAGCTAACAGAAACAGAAATGACATACATTCTTTAGTAGTGGGAAATGGGAATAGGATAGTTAGTCTATAAGAGATTCAAGATCAGTTTCTTGAATACTTTCAAGGTACTATTGGAGATAAAAAGGCTCTTCACTCTTCCAAAGAGTTTGTGGAAAATCTTTTCTCTCATTCTTTGTCTGAAAATCTTTCCAATTCTCTTATTGCTGAAGTTTCAGCTCAAGAGATAAGAGAGGCATTCAACTCTCTTAATCCCAATAAGGCTCCTGGTCTGGATGGGTTTAATGAGTTCTTCTTCAAACAAACCTGGCATATAATTTTGGAGGAAGTTACCAGTGCCATTCAAAAAAATTTCCATCATGAAAAACTCCTCAAAGAGGTTAATTCCAATTTCATTTCACTCATTCCCAAAAAAGCTCACCCTTCCACAGTGTTAGACTATAGACCTATCTCTTGTTTCAACATGATCTATAAGGTGATTGCCAAAATCATAGCAAATAGGCTTAAAGAGCTTCTTCCTCAAATTGTTAGCCCCAATCAAAGTGCCTTCATTAAGAATCGTCGAATAGGGGATAATATCCTGTTGGCCAAGAGATTTTCAAGAATTACCACCTCTCTGATAACTAGATGAGGTGTGCTTTTAAAGTGGACCTTCAAAAAGCCTATGACTCTATTCAATGGGATTTCCTCCTTAATACTCTAACAACTGTAGGCCTTCCTTTAAAGTTCATAGACTGGGTCAAAGAATGCATAACCACTCTTTCTTACTCTATTTTGATCAATGGAACCCCCTCAAAACTTTTTAGAGAAAAATCGGGGCCTAAGACAAGGAGATCCCTTGTCACCATTCCTCTTCATAATTTGTATGGAAGTTTTCTCTAGGCATTTGAAAGCTTGTATAGATAGTAGTCCTTCCTTCAAATAACATTGGAGGTGCAAAGCCCTTAAACTCACCCATCTCCTGTTTACTGATGATCTCTTGATGTTTTGTCACGTGGATTTGTTTTTAGCTCAAACCTTGCTTGATTGTATGTGTACCTTCTCTATTTTTTCTGGCATAGACATGAATCCTTCTAAGAGTCAGTTTTTTTAATCCCCTGATACGAACTATCTGAATCATCGAATGGAACTTATCCTTAGACTCAAGAAAGGCACTCTCCCCATACAGTATTTGGGGGTACCTCTTTTAATAGGTAGGTTGTTTAGGAGGGATTACCTACCCTTATTGGACAAAATATATAAGAGGATAAACAAATGGACCTATAAAAGTCTTTACTATGCTGGTAGAATCCAATTAGTGATTTCTGTTCTTTCATCTTTCCAGGTGTACTGGTCTACCCACTTCATTCTCCCTTCATCCATTCTTAAGGAAATAGAGACTAAACTTAGGAATTTTTTATGGGTTGGGAAGGTGGATTCGAAATCTCATGCAAAGGTTAAATGGAGTGACATTAGTAGACCGAAAAAGGAGGGAGGTTTAGGGGTGAAACATTTGTCTACATGGAATCATGTCCTGTTAGGGAAAAGGATTTGGTATCTATTTATTGATAGGGAGGCTCTGTGGGTTAAGTGGCTGCATACCATTATTCTACGAAGGAAAATTTTCTGGAGTGCCCAACCAACCTACAATAGTTCTTGGAGTTGGAGGAAAATCTTATTTGTGAAGGATAAAATGGGGAACCAATTTAGATTTAAGATAGGAAATGGTATTTCTACTCTTTATGGTAGGATCCTTAGCATCCAAGAAGAATCCTGAAGACCTTCTCTTCTCCGAGAGAGATCAATGGTTTGGAGCTTCCAATGACAGCAAGAGTCTCTGAAGTAATAAACAATGATGAGTGGAGATGGCAAGAGGCATCCATAGAGATCATTCGAAACCTTGAACCCCTTCGATTCCAACCAAATAGTTCTCAATCTTATTGTTTGGAATGGTTAGCTAGCTCCACAAAATAGTATACTAATGGTTCAGCGTATAATTTCTTGAGACCTCCTCTACAGAAAGTTCCTTAGCATAAGCTAGTTTGGTTTAAAAGTAGTAGGCCTAAGTGTTCTTTTATACTTTGGCTTGCTTTCCTTTAGAAGTTACAAACCCGAGACAAACTTCCCTATCCCCAAACTCCTAACCGTTGTTCCTTGTGTATCTCGGATAATGAAACCATTGATCACTTTTTTTTTCAGTGTCAATTCTCTAAATTTGTTTGGGACCAATGCCTCTTACATTTTCATTTACACATCCCTAATCAGTCAAACCTTCAATCCATTCTCACTTGGTATACTCTTGCTTCAAATATCAGAACCTTAGACATTAATATTTTCCCCATCCTTCTCTCAACTATTGTTTACAATATTTGGTCTGAAAGGAACTCTAGAACTTTCAAAGATGAAGCCAAGGATGTTGGGAGTGTATACTCCAAAGTAATCTCCCAAATTATGGAACATATCAGCTCAAACACCGTGAGAAGGTAATTGAATTTTATATTCACTAACATATTTTTCTGCAAGTTTGATAGTTCGGGAATGCCAATTGGCTCAACAGCCCTTGTGTTAACATTAGAAGAGAAGACAGATACATGAACCTTCTTTGGTAAGGCAGAAACGAAGTTTGCAACTGGCAATTCCTTGTTTGGAAAAGCAAGAAAAAGGTACCAAAGAGAGGAATCGACAAGAGCAACAGTCAGTAGCAGAATAAGGACCACTATCTACGAATAGAGGGCAGAAGAACTAATAACATTCCTATTACTGAAGGTTGGGAGAGATGCAAAAATTTGGCAGAGAACAAGTGCACTTGAAGAACATTAATCCACTTAGAGTGAGTTGAAAGTAGATTATGTTGCTAACTGATGCTTGACTACTGCTAGGAGTATAGTAAAATTGTGCTTCTGTTTAGATTAGTTAGATTACAAAGGGTGCTTGGCAGGAAATTTGTATAGATAATGTTGAATGCTTTTGCTGCTAGGATTTAGATTACAAGGAATGTTGTAGGTTCTATTGGCTCTTCATTGGTTTGTTAAGAGATTCATGTGTAGGAATCCCTAGATCTGTATATAACTTTTTATTATCTGTATAAAGCATTTCTGATTTACCAAAAAAAAAGAATTTTTGTAAGCATCATTATAGTAAAAAGCCAAATATAAAGTGTGTAAACACAAGAGTTGACTGACATTAATTGAGAGAAACACATAAATGAGTGTTGAGAGAATATTTCTAACATTCTTTTGCAGGTTTTCAATATGACTTCTGAATGTATGAGTGGAGACAAGTTACAAGTGAATTCATTCACAATACAAGCTATGCAAAAGCAATTTAAGCGAGTCTTCACTATATTTGAAGAGATAGAAGATATGATCGAGAAGTAAGGGGTTACTATAGCTAATTTGCAAGTAGGACAATCGCAAATCCTCCCTAATGCATAAAGGCTTAAGAGGCATACTACTAATGATGAATATGATGGAAATCATGAATATCAAGCCCTAATGGTCATTTTAAATAGAAAAAAGCATAGGAGGGATGGTAGAAGAGATGTGAGGAGGCAAGATGGAAAGTTGATTGTAATTTGGGTAGCATCAAAATGAAGATTTCTCCTTTTAAAGGAGAAACGATCCTAATGAATACTTGGATTAAGAAAGGAAGGTGGAGCTTTTTTTTTATTGCCACAATTACTCCGAGGAGAAAAAGGCAAATACTAATGCATACTTGGATTAGGAAAGGAAGGTGGAGTTTTTTTTTATTGCCACAATTACTTAGAGGAGAAAAGGTAAAACTTGCTGTTGTGGAGTTTATTGATTATGCTATAATTTGGTGGGATCAAATTGTTTCAAGCAGGTGGAGAAATCATGGACGACCGATTGACACATGGGATGATATGAAGGTTATTATAAGGAGGAGATTCATCGCTAATCACTATTGTTTAGGGATTTGAATCAAAGATTGCAAGGCCTTACTCAAGGGTCTAATAATGTTAAGGACTACTAGTAAAAGATGGAGACTGCAATAATTCAAGCCAATGTTGAGGAAGATCGAGAAACAACCATGGCATGTTTCTTGCAAGGGCAGAATAGAGACATAGCCAATATGGTGGCACTAAAACATTATGTGGAACTAGAAGACATGTTACACATGGCCATGAAAGTAGAAAGATAGCTCAAAAGGAAGGGTGCTACAAAGTTTCGCCAAAACTCGGTTTCATCTTCATCACGGAAACTAAATTGAGGTAAAAAGGAAGATAAGGTGGTTTCTAAGTACGAAGATATATCCTACAAGGCCACGAACATGAGATCCACCAAAGGTAATGATTCTTCCCATCAAAAAAGAAATAGGGATATTAAGTATTTTTGATGTTTAGGAACATGTCATATTTGTAACATCCCATCACTGATGGGAAGGGTAACATAGTAATTTGGAACGGGTTAGGAGTGGTTAAAATTGTTTTGCTAGGTTCATGCATTCATATATATACGTGAATAGTAAATTTTGCACATGAAAATGCCTGTACATGCATTCATGACATTTCCCGGTATATTTGATCATAAATGTGTTTTTTGTGAAAAAGGTGATTTTTGTGTTTGGAAAATTGATTGGAGTGGATTTTTGTGAGTTTTGGATTTTTGGAAAATTTTAGAAAATTTTCTGAAATTTTTCGGGGTACTTTTTCGGACTAGGAAAAATGCCAAATGGCAAACTGATTGGTTACCGGTAGTAAAAATTACTGTCCAGTGGCACTGGAAATTAGATACATGATTTTAGGAATTATTGATTTGAGTCATTGAAATTTTGGGGAAAATTTAGAGTAGAAATTAGAGATAAATGGACTAGCTCTTTAAAACAGCTAATTAGAGACCACAAAAAGATGACATGTGGCAACTTTGACCTAATTAAAGACCAAATAAATGGTCTTTTAGTG
>JAOTAX010150900.1:0-15399 GCA_025629825.1 Erythroxylum guanchezii | reverse complement strand
CTAAAGCCTATGATACACTGGAGTGGGGGTTCTTGGAGGACATGTTGCGTGGCTTGGGTTTCCCTCCTCAGTTCATAAGGTGGATCATGGAATGTGTTACCACTGCTTCCTATTCTATTTCCATTAATGGGTCTTTGCGTGGTTTCTTTAAAGGCTGTCAGGGTCTATGACAAGGTGATCCTATGTCACCTACTTATTCCTTCTTGGCTTGGAGTACTTCTCCCGGATGCTTAAAACTCGTACCTACACTGATTCTTTCCACTTCCACCCGAAGTGTAAATCCCTTGGAATTACTCATCTTGCCTTTGCTAATGACTTGATGTTATTTTCTCGAGGAGATGCTGCTTCTATTGGTATCCTTTTAGACACACTTCATGATCTTGAATGGGTGGCTGGCTTGAAAGTCAGTACTCCTAAATCAAATATCTACTTAGCTGGAGTGGATGGCTATATCAAGGACAACTTACTTCACATGGTTGAGTACCCTATTAGAGAATTCCCTGTCAGATATTTGGGAATACCCCTCACCCTTTAGCATGTATCTGTGAGTCAATATTCAATGTTAGGTGATACTATCGAAAATTATCTGACTGCTTGGAAAGGCCATTCACTCTCTCATGCAGGCAGATCTATGCTCATTAATTCTGTGGTACAAGGAGTCTTGTTCTTTTGGTTACAAGCCTTCCCAATTCCTAATGCAGTCTTAGAGCAGATTACTTCTATGTGTAGGGTGTTTTTGTGGGGTGGTCGACACTTTCTGGTTGCATGGGATACACTCTGTATGCCTAAGGATGAAGGTGGATTAGGTTTAAAAAATTGTAAGACTTGGAATAATGCATTGCTCACCAAAGTCTTATGGAATATAAATGCAAAAGCTGATTCCCTCTAGGTTCATTAGGTTCATGAAGTATACCAGCAGAATACTACTGTGTGGGAGTGGGTTCCCCACCCTCGAACTTCTCCTCTACTGAAAAAGGATGTTTGGCTTCGGGATAGCCTGCATAAAAAGTTGGGGCCTAGTTTAGTGGTTATTCAACATCTGGAACAATTGTGCATTCATGGCGTGCCTTCTTCCCAGAAGATGTATGAGTTATTTCAGACCAAGCATACCAAGAAACCCTGGATGTCCTTCATTTGGAAACAATACATCCCCCTAACTATTCCTTCATTGCTTGGCTGGGGTTGAGGAATCGACTACCTACAAAGGATAACCTCCAATTTCTGGACATTGACCAAACTTGCCCACTATGTCGTACTGAACCTGAAACTATTGGTCATCTTTTCTTCCAATGTGCCTTCTTCAAAGCAGTCTAGACGGCTACTAAAACTTGGCTTGGTATTGGTCGAACTATGTCTACCCTCCACAGCGCCATTAAATGGATTCGCCATGATTATACTAGAGCATTAATTAGGAGTAAGGCTGTAAAACTTGGTTTTGTGTGTACTGTTTATATGATTTGGAAGGCCCGAAATGTAATCCAGATGGAGTCTGGCTCTGCCACAAGTTATGCAGTGGTGAAGCAAATCCAAACGGTGGTTTATAGTATACTGTACCGGCTTTATCCCATTAGGCTGATACATTTCTAATGCTCTTCACTGTGTTTGTGCCAAGCACCATTTCAAACTAGACCACTTGCATGACCTTAATTCTTTGGCACGAATGGCTTGTCTGGAATCTATTATGTCTTCTAGCGTACATCCTTTGGGAATGTAGTGGTTGATTTTGGGGGTTCTGTTACACTTGAGGTTGTTGTGGCTGTCACTTTTGTTTCTGTTTCGATTGGGGTATGCCCCTTTGAGTATGTACATACATACTTCTTAATGAATATACAATTTACCTTTCATTAAAAAAAACACAGTCTTTCATAAAAGAACAAAACACATATTAGACTGTCATTTTGTGCATGAGAGACTTTAAGAAGAGCTTTTCACATTGTTGTATGTCAAACTACAATATCGACATGCTGATATCTTTACCAAAAGTTTCCCTGACAAGCATCATCATCATATTTTGCAGAAAGTAGGTGACTTCTTTCCTTCAGCTTGAGAAGGGAGGGAGGTATTGAGATATAGAAGAATATACGATTCATTTCTCAATTAAAAAAGTATATCTCACAGCAAATTCTCTCTCCTCATCATTCTTCTTACTGTTGGAGATGGGTCCCTCTCACATGGAGGGACTCCATCATTCCAACATTGCGGCATCGAATAGGTGCCGCAATTACAATTGTTGAAAATAAGCAAAAATATAGCTGCAAGGCAACTGTCTTACACGGTGGAGTTCCTATATAGGGCACTCCCTGCTTCAGAAAGAAACACAGAAAAACAGAGAGAAAACCAAAGCAAATCAAATGCTCTGAATTTAGGAAGAATTTTCCTAAAGAGTTGGTGAGTGACAAAATAGTGAGGTTAGTATTTTTAGGTTTGGAAACACCTTGTGAGCCACTATTTTAGTTTTATCTCTGTATATCTACTGTTTATAAAAGTGGAAGAAATATTTTGAGTTTTGTCCGTGGACGTAGCCCAAAGTTAAGGGTGAATCACGTTAAATATTCTGTGTCCATTTTATTTTTTCTTTTCATAAAATACACCCACCGTACCCAACAAGTGGTATCAAAGCTTATTTTTCATTGGAGGTATTTTTTGAAAAGAAGCATGTCATGGGGAAGAGAAAATTACAACGAATTTTTTGGCGTGATCTATTCGAAAAGTTGACGTAAAACGACAAAGGTGATGAATAGTACTGTTATGTTGTTTTAATAAATTTACAAGGTGACGCACTGTGCAGCAATAGTAACAGGGTCCCGCGACACTATTTGTTGTACTATTCATATGTTACTATTTACCGGATCCCGCAATTCCTATTCCAGTGGAGTCCGACGACATTATTCCCGTGAGTACTATTTATAAGTTACTATTTACCGAGTCCTGCAGTTTCTATTTCAGTAGGGTTCGACGACACCATTTCGATCCCATGGTAAAAATTTAGAAGATATCTTTTCTGCCAAATTTTGACGTCCTGGTTCCATCTTTGAGGTTGGTTTTTCTCAAATTTGGCTTAATTAGGCAAATGGAGGTGAAGAAGAGAAAAATGATCAATCTAAATGGTATGAATTACCGTATATGGCGAACTAAGATGAAGGATCTCTTGATGATTACAAAGATGCATTTGCCGGTATTTTCAACAACTAAACTGGAGGAGATGTTCAATGAAGAATGGGAGTTTGAGCATGAACGAGTGTGTGGTTATATTTGACAGTTTGTCGATGCTAATGTGTACAATCACATTTGTAACAAGACTCATGCAAGAACATTGTGGAATAAGCTGGAGTAGTTGTATGCTTCAAAGACCGGAAACAACAAATTATTTTATCTGACAAAATTGATGCAAGTAAAATAATAGGAGGGTACTTCTATAGCTAATCATTTAAACAATATGGAAGGGATAATTGATTAGTTATCAAAGATGGGCATAAAGTTTGACGACGAGGTGATTGCTCTAATGGTGCTAGCTTCATTACCAGAGTCTTGAGAGACTTTGAAGGTGTCTTTGACAAATACTGCACCAAATGGCGTATTAAATATGGAGTCTGTTAAAACCAGTATACTAAATGAAGAGATGAGACGTAAATCACAACATGCAGTCTCTTCATCACATTCAGATGTTCTGCTTACAGAAAATAGAGGAAGGAGTCAATCCAAAAGTACAAAGTCCAGAGACAAGAGTAGAGAAAAGTCAAACATATATGCAAATGAGAAATGCCATTACTGCAAGAAGAAAGGCCACATTATGAAATTTTGCCGAAAGTTGAAGAAGGAAAAAGGCAAATATGTGAAGACAGATGAAAGCAGTGACGATGAACAAAGTAACATTGTTGATGTATTCAACCTTGTTATTGATACAGAGATAGTCAGCTTGGTGTCACAAGAAACAAGTTGGATAGTTGACAGTGGAGCTACTATTCATGTTACATCTCGCAGACAATTTTTCTCATCTTACACACTTGGGAATTATGGCGTTCTTAAGATGGCAAATGGAAATCTGTCAAATGTTGTTGGCAAAGGAGATGTTTCTTTAGAGACAGTGAATGGTTCAAGACTATTGTTGAAAGATGTCAAGTACATTCCTGATATGCGTCTAAACTTGATTTCTGTAAACAGGTTAGATGATGAAGGTTTTTGAAATACTTTTGGAAACGGAAAATGGAAGCTTACTAAGGGCTCCTTAGTAGTGGCCAGAGATTAGAAGCACTCAAGACTGTATATGATGCAGGCAAAGCTCTCCAGTGATGTTGTCAATACAGTGGAGAATGATAATGCAGTTGATTTGTGGCATAAAAGACTAGGCCACATTGGTGAGAACGGGATGACTCAGCTTGTAAAAAGGAATATGTTGTCTGGTCTAAACCAGATACATCAGAAGAAATGTGAAGATTTTCTAGCAAGGAAACAAAACAGGGTTTCTTTCTAGAGTTCTCTTCCATCCAGAATGAAGAATGTTCTAGATCTGATTCACTCAGATTTGTGCGGACCATTGCTAAAGTCACTCGGTAACGCACAGTACTTTGTGACTTTTATTGATGATCATTCCAGGAAAACGTGGGCATATACTCTAAAGACTAAAGATCAAGTGCTAGATGTGTTCAAACAATTTCACATCTTAGTTGAGAGACAAACTGGGAAGAAGTTGAAGTGCATTCGGACAGACAATGGTGGAGAGTACATCGGATTACTTGATGCTTACTGTAAAGAGCATGGTATTCGACATCAAATAACTCCACCAAAAACACTGCAATTGAATGGTGTAGCTGAAAGGATGAACAGGAGTTTGATGGAAAGAGTCGGATGTCTACTTTCACATTCGAAGTTGCGTAAGGCATTTTGGGGTGAAGCTTTACTTGCAGCTGTGTATGCATTAAATTGTTCACCATATGTTCCTTTCCAGTATGAAGTTCCAGAAAAGGTATGGTCAGGAAAGGATGTTTCCTATGATCATTTGCAGGTCTTTGGTTGCAAGGCTTTTGTCCATATTCCTAAAGATGAAAGGAAAAAGCGTGATGTCAAGACATGACAGTGTGTATTGATTCGCTATGGTCAAGATCAATTTGGCTATAGGTTTTATGATCTGATGCAGAAAAGACTTATCAAGAGTCGTGAAGCTATGTTTGGTGAAGATCAAATTATTGAAGATATCAACAAGGCAGAGAAGGAAGTTCCAAGCTCCGATGATGACTCAACAAGCTTCCAATTGAATCCTCCAACAGTGGTGCCTAGACAAGTTGGAGATGAAGTGCAGAATGATTAGCTAGAAGCTAATGATACAAATGTTCCCAATGAAGTTAAACCAGAGGATGATGATGGTGTTCACATTCAACCACCAGCACCTGAAGATTCTCCATTCCCTTTACGAAGATCTAGTAGGAATAGGCAACCATCTAATCTACTAGATATCCAGTCAATCAGTATGTAATGCTGATTGACGGGGGAGAACCAGAAAGTTTTGATGAAGCCATGAATGATGAACACAAGAAGAAATGGAAAGAATCCATTCAAGATGAGATGAAATCCTTGCATGAGAATAAAACATTCGAGCTGGTGAAGTTGCCAAAAGACAAAAGAGCATTGAAGAATAAATGGGTGTTCAAGATCAAGCATGAAGAACACAACGACCATCTTCGATTCAAAGCAAGATTAGTGGTCAAAGGATTCAGCCAAAAGAAGGGTATTGACTTTGACGAGATATTTTCACCAGTGGTGAAAATGACATCCATACGTACAGTGCTAGGGCTAGCCGCAAGCTCTAATCTGGAGGTTGAACAAATGGATGTCAAAACTACCTTCCTACATGGGGATTTGGAAGAAGAAATATACATGGAGCAGCCAGAGGGTTTCATGAAAAAGAGGAAAGAAGACTATGTTTGTAGATTAAAGAAGAGTCTATATGGTCTAAAACAGGCACCAAGACAGTGGTACAAGAAGACTACTTCAGATCACTGTGTATTTGTGAAGAAATTCTCTTATAATGATTTCATTATTTTATTGCTCTATGTGGATGATATGTTGAATGTTGGTAAGAATGTTTCTAGAATCAACAATCTGAAGAAACAGCTGGATAAGTCTTTTGTCATGAAAGACATGGGATCAGCAAAGTAGATTCTTGGCATGTAGATTATCAGAGACAAAAGCGCCAAGAAACTATGGTTGTCACAAGAGATTGACATTGATAAAGTACTTCAGAGATTCAAATTGGACAAAGCTAAAGCAGTTAGTTGTCCTCTTGATAATCACTTTAAATTGAGTTCCAGAGAGTGTTCTTCTACAGATGAAGAGAAGGAAGAAATGTCCAGAGTTCCATATGCTTCAGCAGTTGGAAGTTTGATGTATGTCATGGTTTGTACACGACCAAATATTGCTCACGCAGTCGGAGTTGTGAGTCGTTTCCTTTCAAATCCTAGAAAGAAACATTGGGCCGCAGTCAAGTGGATTCTCAGGTATCTTCGAGGGTTATCCAAAATATGCTTATGTTTTGGAAGAGTAGAACCTATGTTAGCTAGTTACACAGATGCAGATATGGCTGGAGATGTTGACTCAAGAAAGCCTACATCAGGTTACTTGATTACTTTTACAGAGCGAGTCGTGGCATGGCAGTCAAAGTTACAGAAGTGTGTTGCACTTTCTACAGCTGAAGCGGAGTCTAGTGCAACAACAGAAGCCTGTAAGGAGTTGCTATGGATGAAGAAGTTCTTTAATGAACTTGGTAACAAGCAAGAATAATATCAGCTATTTTGTGACAGTCAGAGCGCTATTCACCTTGGTAAGAATGCCTCGTTTCACTCATGATCAAAACATATTGATATGAGATATCAATGGATCAGAGATGTGATGGAGACAAAACAATTGCGGTTAGAAAAGGTCCATACTGATGAAAATGGATTAGACATATTAACCAAGATTCTACCAAAAGGCAAGTTCGAGCATTGTCGATCAATAGGAGGCTTGATAGTCCTCCATGTAATCGGAAGGGGGAGATTTATTGGAGATGGGTCCCTCTCACATGGAGGGACTCCATCATTCCGACATTGTGGCACCGAAATCGGTGCTGCAATCGCAATTGTTGAAAATAAGCAAAAAGACAGCTGCAAGGCAGTTGTCTTACTCGGTGGAGTGCCTATATAAGGCACTCCCTGCTTCAGAAAGAAACAAAGAAAAAACAAAAAGAAAACCAGAGCAAATCAAATGCTTTGAAGTTAGGAAGAATTTTCCTAAAGAGTTGTTAAGTGACAAAATAGTGAGGTTAGTATTTTTAGGTTGGGGAACACCTTGTGAGCTACTATTTCGGTTTATCTCTATATACCTACTGTTTGTAATAATGGAAGAAATATTCTGAGTTTTGTCCGTGGACGTAGCCCAAAGTTAAGGGTGAACCACGTTAAATATTCTGTGTCTATTTTGCTCATTTTATTTTTCCTTTTCACAAAATACACCCGTTGCGCCCAACACTTTCTCCATTGATCTCGCAGTCATTGTTGAAAGTCTTTCATATTTCACAATACATATTACATGGGGGAATCATAGGCAACAAATGTTTTACAAGACTGACATTTTTACTTGAAAGAACCTGTTTGAGGAAGATTATTCGTCATCACCCTATAACAATCAGAATCAGAAGTTAAAAATCTGCTTGAGAGTTTGTAAAAGAGGGTCAGTGTTCTAGATTTTTAGTTGTCTTTTTTGTCTTCTCAACTGAACATTGAACTTCGATGAACGACCATGAAACAAACAACAGTATAATGACAATTTACTTAGAAAGATAGACATTGGGCTGCTAATGCTCAAGCTCAATCTTATTTTTAAAAAAATTTGACAGGCTTTATGTCCTATTCTCACTGAAACCTCTTTTAAATCTCTAACTGTCGTTGGTTGTTCGAGAGAAAGACCACCTTATTGTGTATAACTTGACCGTGGTGATGGTGTTTGTCTCAATAGATTTGTTCAATAGGCATTCATTATCATTTCATTCTTGGAAACTTCCACGAGATCGAGACTTTCCTCAAGTCTGTGGTGAGGAAACATAAAAATGAACTATATGAGAGCGAAATTTGACTCTGTTTTAAACATTTACGGAATCTTAAAGTTTTCGACCTAAAATACCTAGAAAGAGCATTTTTGTGGGGTGGTTATCAAGTCTGTCTAACTCACATTCGTATGCTGTTAACCAGGAGGGCAAATCCCAACCACCAACGGAGAAGGCGCGGCTTTTCTTTAATTCTGCTTCCAGGATAAAAGGGTTTTAAGTATAAGCAGGTCACGTAACACGACAATGATGGATATTTTTGGAGAAACTGATAGGAGGGTTGTCTAAATGTCAAGTTGTCCGAGTTAAAATCACATATTAGGTGACTGGAAGGTCCACCAGCAACATGCCTTTCGGGAGGCTAACTACTGTGCTGACCGTCTAGCGGGTTTTGCACGGATTTTACAACCAGGCTTGCACCTTCTGCCAGACCCTCCAGAGTTCCTCCAGGAGCTACTGTACAGCGATGCGCACGAAGTGACGTATCCCTACCGACAACGCTAGTTTCGTTTTTTTGTGTCTCTTGTAATCAAAAAAAATTCACATATTAGGTCTAGCTCAATTCTAGGTACTCTCCATCTAACCCAACTTTTAATAAAGGTAAAAATATTTAATTATTATACTCAAAAAAAATTTGGGTTTATTTTTTACAGGTCATAAGCATTTAGTATATTTAAAAGTTTCAAGACAAATGTTGAAAATGAAATAGAGAAAAACATTAAAACTCTCTGTACTGGTCATAGTGAAAAATATTACTGTAAAGAGTTTGAAGTTTTATGTGATACTCGTGATATTAGAAGAGAGCTTACAACATATTATATACTACGTCACAACGGTGTAATGGAAACGAAGAATAGGATCATCCTCAACAATATATGTAGTTTGTTAGCAAAAGGGAAAATTCCAAAGAGTTTTTAGCCTAAAGCAGTGAATTGGAGGATTCATGTCTTGAAAAAAAAGCCCTATTTGTTGTTCAAAACATGACACCGAAAGAAGACTGGAGTGGAAAAAGACTAGTTGTAGACCACTTCTGAATTTTCGGTTGCTATGCACATGTTCATTCCTTATGCAAAAAGGAAGAAGATTGACAATAAGAGTGAAAAATATGTCTTTTTAGTGTAAGTGAAGCATCCAAAACATATAAATTCTTCAATCCAGTAACCAAGAAGATTGTGACCAGCAGATATGTCATTTTTTATGAAGAAAACATTTGGGGTTGGAGTGCTGCCTACTCATATCACTTTTGATGATACAAATAAAGAAGAAAATTAAGTTAAAGAAGAAAGGTAGCAACCCTTACAAATTCCAGTGGCTTCAAATGTATTAAATATAGCCCAAGTAGTTGTTGAACCTTCACCAAAAGTGTAGAAACTACTGATTTAGCAGCTGAATCTCACCTTCGTCGTGTTCGAAAAAGGCCAACATGGATGACCGATTATGAGGTAACAAATTTTGATCAAATTGAAGATTTAATCACCCATTTTGCCTTGTTTTCATATTGTGATCCTACATATTTTGAGAGTGTAATCAAATAATCAAAATGGCAGAAAGTGATGGATGATGAAATAAAAGCCATTGAAAGAAATGGTACTTAGGAGCTATATTACCTTCCAAAGGGGCATAATGCAATACCTCACTACCATAGAGTATATACCAGAATGCTCTAAGGACATTCCACTACATAACCTATAATAATGGCATGTTAGAGCAGTGATATTCTCTTATAAGGCATCATAAAGGAAGACAATAATTAAAAACTAAATTCCTCAATTCATTTCATATGAACCAAATATACATTGTAGTTTTCAACATCATCCAAATATGTACATTATCAAGACTAATTACAGAACATACTACATACTTGAGGAATTATACAAAAATTCTATCTAATCCTTCAGTCTCAACTGACTGAACTTTGAGTCATTTCTCCTATCCAAAAGTACAAGAATTATGCTTCTTATAAAGTCTCTCCATCACTAATGTCCTCTCTCGGTCCTGAAATGTCAACGTTGTAATTTTGGTAAGTTTTGCAAACTCAGTGAGGTAACCATCCTCAATGGTTCACTCAACTCTTACAACATATCGACATATGTAAACATATAATTCACATCATTTCATTTATCGCGTAGTCACTTATCACATTCAAAGCAGTCAAACCGATCATTTCAATCATTTAAAATACACATATCAATTATAAATGCAATACACATGAGACTCATTTTCATTTATTACTTTATTGTGATCGTGTGCCTTTTTACCAGCTTATATCCTTTGTGAATACCGAGCTTGTATTAGATAATGTCCCATATCCTTTAGTGGATACCGGGTACAATAGCAACTGAGCCAAAGGCTTTTATCATATTCTGGGCTTTAAGCTCTTTTTACTAGAGACTCCGGTCACAACTGCCTTTATTTTTCATGCGTTCATATAATGAAATGCATGACATTTACATATTTTCAATAGCCATTAGATTTCAGTTTCACATTCAGAACACATTTATTGTCAAACCTGGCATTCAACAAAAATGTTGAGTACACTTATTTTAGTCAGATTTACATACAAGGAGCATTTCTAATATCTTATTCATGCATCAAACGCCTCGGCTTTTCAAAGTCCAGAATCAACACAATCACATTCACAAAATAATTCAATACAGAATTTAAAACAAACAAATAATCAAGTGAGGCCATCTAGGTTACTCACAGTTTGCTCCAGAAAGCTATTGCCTCGAAATCCCGACAACGTTTGGATATTGTTGCTCAATAAGCTCTTCTAAATCATGTAATACATATATATTTATACATATCACAACTTTGCACAATTACAAGTATTCATTTATGCACATATATGTATATGGATTATATACAATGCATGCTCAATGATAATTCCGGATATATTTCCTTAATATGTGTCTCATAACTGATTAACATGATCTTTAAATCATTCCTTAATACCTAATACACTTTCCTTACTTTAATCGCTCAATTCGTCATCACTTTGGCTTATTCAAGATCACATTCAAGCCTAAATGCCTCATAGGAAAACATTAATAAGTCAATGATTTATCTATATACATGATCTTGGGACAAAAGGCATAACTTTTGCTGTGAATGTCAGAATAATGTCATTCTAGAATGCTTTGGAAGAGGACTTCGAGTTCTACAAATTCCGTGAAGACCCCGAAGAGAGATTTTACCGTCTAAAGGGTCAAAATCGTAATTTTGTGTAAGTGTGCCCAGAGGGTCTACCCAGTGGCATACGTCCCTCCAAACGAACATGAACGGGGCTGGGAAGTTTCGAAGACCCAAGAAGGTTCGTCTAGCAGACCTAAAGTCCGTCTAACAGACATGTGAGAAGCATATCTCACTTAACAACATTTCCGATGATTTCTACATATATTCTAACATCAATTTCACTCCAAATTTTCCAAAATTCATCTCCTCTAATGCAACATCATTTCATATTAATTCAACCACTAATTTGATTGCATTAAACTCTCAAACCTCAACTCATTTAATTCATTATTTTAAACTAAATGTCATCATTTATGAAATCTTATCCTTTTTCCATAACATATCTCATTCATAAGTATCAAACAATTCATTTTCAAAATTTATCATTTCATGTTGATAACTTCTTCATTTATACCTCAACTTTAGTTCAATATCATCCACACACAAATCAAAATCCATGCTTCATCATAAACACCAAAATAGAACATATTCGTAAACACTTTCATCATAAATTTTCTGCATACGTTCTACTTCATTTTCACCTTCATTTCATTCCTAACTATCACCTTAATTTATCTCATTTCAAGACATCATAAAACTACCTACTATTCTCAAACTTTAACTACACCCAGTACTTAACTTGAAGTCAAAATTTGAAACTGTTAGAGATAGAATTTGAATTCAATGTCTTCATGAAAAATGTAGCCATAAGTCCCTAATTTAATACAAATTAAAAATCATCCCATTTGGATATTTACAGTTCAGTTTATGGCTAAAATACAGATGCATATCTAGTGGAAATGTTACAGCTAACATATTCCAACACACGTTAAACACCATTATCACTTTATATCTAAATTTGCATCCTAGTTCCTCTCTTTTCAAGACAATACACTTGCCCTTTCTTTAACTTCAATACTCAATCCAATCCATTTCTAAAATAACCAATGATCCACGTTTTTATACATCAAAAATAGAACATGAAAATATCCATTCATTCATCAATTTATTACTTTCATTAACAATATAAAAATAGGACATAATCACATCTCTACAACAACTTATGAACCATTAATAGTCACATATACAAAAACAAGACATTTATATGTTCATTTCATCACTCATGATTCACACATATAATTTCTTGATCAAGTTATCAATCTCAAATTACTCATCATATTAGTTTCATTTAACACTACCCATGATGATTAAAGCATAACTTACTTGATTTAGCTTCAATGTCTTCAAATCACATTTAACCCTAGCTCCCAAGCATCATACGATCTTCATCATTCCAAAGGTGGTAGGGATAGGTCTTTAGTGACAAATATGAAGAAGATAGCAAAAATGATAATAGCAAATGGAGGTAAGAGTAAGCTCCTACGTTGATGAGGTGAGACGTAAATATCGTGGATGAAAACACATGAAAAAGATGAAGAAGGTTAGAGCATTTCGTGAGAGTAAAGATGAAAGACAAGGGAGATGGCCATTCAAAAGAAGAAATTATCGTGAGTGGTGAGTGGTAAGTGTTGTGACACTTGTCACTTGCCACTTGTCCTTTTATTGTGGTCTCTATTTAACCACTTTTTAATAACTAGTCTGTTAATTTGTCTCCAAATTCTAGTCCAATTGTCTCCCAATTTTCAATGACATTTGTCTACAGTAAAACGATATCGTTTTGCTTGCTACTGTTACTTTTTTAAAAAAGAACCAAAACGACATCGTTTTGCAACAACATCATTTTGCTCTTCATTAAATGCAGATCAGTCAATCACCTCCCTCCCTTCATTCAGTTCAGCGTCAGCCTAATGCCTACGTTTCTTCTCATTTGTTCTTCTTCTCTATTCTTTGTCAGATTCTTCACTCAATCACCTCTTCTTCCATTCTTCTTCTTCTTTGTCGAGTGTCATCTGTGTTTGCTTTTCTACTGTTGGAGTTCGATTGTTGTTCTTCACTCCTCCTCCTTGTCGACCGTCGTAAGATTGAAGAGAGATTAAGTTAATCTCTCTTCACAAATTTGGTTTGTTATTAATAGAATAATAGTTGATTGTTTGGATATTGTATTGTTTTTTGGTGGGTGATATTATTTGGTGTAATTTATGAAATGTGTAAAAATGGGAATATAAGATAATGCATATAACATCTCTGATGAAATGTTCAACTCTTTTAATGCATCTATATTGTATAATGTATGTGATTGATTGTTTTTCTCATTTTCTGTGATTGATAAAAAGTTAATAGGATTGTCATTTTAATTTAAATATCGGTTAATATAATTAAATCATGTAATAATCTTTGTCCACAATAGTCAATACCCGTAATATAATATGTTATATATTCTCATTTATTCGATATGTCTATATGAAGCATTATGTTACTGTTGTATTATATTCCCACTTTTAAATTACATTGAAAAAAGGGAGGTATTTCGTGATAATGAAAAAAACAAAAAAAAAAGTGATATATGATATGTCATAACAGGGGATACTATACATGATCTCTGATGACACCTTTATTTGAGGTACATTCGTATAACACAAGCACCTCAAATCATGAAAGAAACTCATGAAAGATCATTTGAAACACATCATACTTTAGCATACAAAACATTAAGGGGCCGTTTGGTTCTACTTCTTTTTTTTGTTGTAGTTTTAAGTTTTCAGTTTCTGTTTTTAATTTTTTGTTTCTATTTTTCTTTCAAATAAAAACAAAAACCTGTTTGGTTGTTAATGTTAATGTAGTTATATTTTTATCATTGATAATAATTACATTTTAGATAAAACTTAAAGATAAATTATTTTTAATTAAATAAATTTATTTAATCTCTTATTTAATATTTATTAACAAATTATTAATAAAATTATGTTATTTTAATAAATAAATAATTTAAAAATTAAAATTTTGTTTATAAATTAAATTTTTATTTCAAATATATTTTAATTATTAAATCAAATGTTATTTGAATATTTATATATTTTAACTTTAATTATATAAAATTAAATTATTCATAATTTTATTGATAATTAATTTTAATTTATTAAATATATAAATATAATGTTGAATTAAATTATTCATAATTTTATTTAAAAATAAATAATTAAATAATATATATTTAAACGATAGTAAATCAGATTATAAAAAAACAAAAAAAAACTACTTTTTATGGTTTTCATAATTTTTAAAACCTGGAAGAAACCAAAACCAAAAACAGAAACTAAAAACTCAAACAAACAAGATTTTGTGTTGAATTTGAAAACAAAAACAGAAAACCAAAAATAAAAATAGAAACAAACACCCCCTAAGAGCAGGCTTATGAATACCATACCGTACCGGTCGGTACCGGCCGAAAAATGGTACCGGTACGGTTAACAAAATTTCGGATGAAAATTTCGGTTGGTACCGGCCGATTTCGATCAGTATCGACCGGTACCAACAATTCCGGCATTTGCCGGATCATTTCGTAAAAAATCGAATTCTCAGGGACCAAATTGCTAAAAAAAAAACCTAAAACATCTACCCCCCCACGCCCGTCCACTCCCGACCCGACCTTTTGCTTCTCTCTTCTTCGGTTTCTCCTCCCTCTCGTCACCGCTGCTCCTCCGGTCCTCCCTCCCGTCGCCGCTGCTCCTCCGATCCTCCCTCTCGTCGCCGGTGGTCCTCCCTCCTCGGATCTGGTCTCGCCGTCGTCGAATGTGCTCCTCCCTCCTCCCTCCTCCGATCTGCTCCTCCCTCCCCCGCCTCGGATCTGCTCCTCCGGTCCTCCCTCTCATCGCCGCTGGTCTGGCTGTCCTCGGATCTGGCCTCACCGTCCTCGGATCTGCTCCTCCCTCCTCCGGTCCTCTCTCCTCTGATTTGTTCCTCCCTCCTCCGATCTGCTCCTCCCTCGTCGTCGTCCTCCTCGTCGCCGGCACACCGAAGACCCTAGTCGTAGCTCGCAACACCGCCGATAGTCTTGCGCCAGTGACCCGAACCCGATAGCTTTTGGGTGTGTTTTTTATTTTGGTTTGATTTTTGATGCATTTTGACAAATATTGCTTCTGTGATTGTGTTGATTGTTGGAATATGGTAGATTGGAGGTTGAAAATTGTTGT
>JAOTAX010150655.1:0-15432 GCA_025629825.1 Erythroxylum guanchezii | reverse complement strand
AATAAATCACCATTTCAAATTTAATTTCTAATTCACTTCCAATTTCCAATTCCAAAATGCAAAATGCCAAAATCCAATTCCAATTCCGAATTTAATTTCCAATCCAATTCAAAAATTAAATTCCAATTCCAATTCCAATTCTAAATTTAATTTTCAATCCAATTCCAAAATCCAAATCTAATTCCAAATCCAATTCCAAATTTAATTTTCAATCCAATTCCAAAATCCAAATCCAATTCCAAATCCAATTCTAAATTTCCAATTCCAAATTTAATTTTCAATCCAATTCCAAAATCCAATCCCAATTCCAATTCCAATTCCAAATTTTATTTCCAATCCACTTCCAGTTTCCAAATCCAAAATGCTAAAATCCAATTCCAAAATCCAATTTCAAACTTCCAATTTCGGCTAAAAGTTGATAACTCACAAAACACAAAAATCACAAATCGCAATTTTGGTTGAACCGAAATCAACATTCAAACCCAATCCTCCACAACTCCACCCACCGACAACAATTTAATCAATCGATCAACACTAATAGTCTAATACACGGCAAATCTAACCCATTTCCAATCCACAACACAAAAAATTTCCAATACCAGTCAACACACACCCAAAAAAATTTGTACATCGTCGGGTTCGGTACGGTACGGTATTTTGATCATTACCTCGCATACAAGGAGGGCTAAATAGAAAATACAATGTTAGAGAGCTCCAAATCAAATTCTGACCGTTGGATGTCAAGGTGTAAGACTCAGGAACAATATACCAAAATTTCATCCCGATCAGAGATCGTTTGGTCATCGATTGAAAATATAGCAAATTTTGATAAGAACGTTTTCTCTCTTCTAGGCACTTTTCTCTTTGGCATAAAAAAAATCTAATAATCTTCACCAATATATGACGTAAGACAAAATCGTATACAAAGAGGGCTTACTAAAAATACTATGTTAATTAGCTCCAAATCAGATTCTGACCATTGAATGTCAAGATGCAAGACTCAGGAACAACATACTAAAATTTCGTCCCGATCAGAGATCGTTTGGCCATCGATCGGGATTAGAACAAATTTTGATATGAACGTTTTCGCTCTTCTGGGCACCTTTCTCTTTGGCTCAAAAAAATCTAATAATAATCACCAGTATATAACATAATACAAACTCGTATATAAGGAAGGCTAGACAAAAAATACCATGTTAGAGAGCTCCAAATCAGATTCTGACCGTTGGATGTTAAGATGTAAGACTCAGGAAAAACATACTAAAATTTCGTCCCGATTAGAGATCATTTGGTCATTGATCGAGACTAGAGCAAATTTTGATATGAACATTTTGTCTCTTCTAGAAACTTTTCTCTATTGCACACACAAATCTAATAATCATCACCAATATATGACATAATACAAACTCGTACACAAGGAGGGCTAAATAGAAAATACTATGTTAGAGAGTTCCAAATCTGATTTTGACCGTTGGATGTAAAGATGCAAGACTCAGGAACGACATACTAAAATTTGGTCCTGATTAGAGATCGTTTGGTAATCGATCTGGACTAGAGCAAATTTTGATATGAACGTTTTCTCTCTTCTGGGCATTTTTCTCTTTGACACAAAAAAATTTAATAATCATCACTAATATATGACATAATACAAACCCGTATACAAGGAGGGCTAAATAGAAAATACTATGTTAGAGAGCTCCAAATCAAATTTAGACTGTTGGATGTCAAGGTGTAAGACTCATGAACAACATACTAAAATTTCGTCCCGATCAGAGATCGTTTGGCCATCGATCGAGACTAAAGCAAATTTTCATATGAACGTTTTAGCTCTTCTGGGCACCTTTCTCTTTGACACAAAAAAATCTAATAATTATCACTAATATATGACATAATACAAACTCGTATACAAGGAGGGCTAGAAAGAAAATATTTTATTAGAAAAAAACATACTAAAATTTCGTCCCGATCAGAAATCGTTTGGTCATCGATCAAGAATAGAGCAAATTTTGACATGAACGTTTTCGCTCTTCTGGGCGCTTTTCTCTTTGGCACAAAAAAATCTAATAATAATCACCAGTATATAACATAATAAAAACTCGTATATAAGGAAGGCTAGGCAAAAAATACCATGTTAGAGAGCTCCAAATCAGATTCTGACCGTTGGATGTTAAGATGTAAGACTCATGAACAACATACTAAAATTACGTCCCAATTAGAGATCATTTGGTGATCGATCGAGACTAGAGCAAATTTTGATATGAACATTTTGTCTCTTCTAGAAACTTTTCTCTATTGCACATAAAAATCTAATAATTATCACCAATATCTGACATAATATAAACTCGTATACAAGGAGGGCTAAATAGAAAAAACTATGTTAGAGAGTTCCAAATCAGATTCTGACCGTTGGATGTTAAGATGTAAGACTCAGGAACAACATACTAAAATTTCGTCCCGATCAGAGATCATTTGGTCATCGATCAGACTAGATAAAATTTTGATATGAACATTTTGTCTCTTTTGGAAACTTTTCTCTATTTCACACAAAAATTTAATAATCATCAACAATATATGAGATAATACAAACTCGTATACAAAGAGGGCTAAATAGAAAATACTATGTTAGAGTGTTCCAAATTTGATTCTGATCGTTGGATGTCAAGAAGCAAGACTCAAGAACAACATACTAAAATTTGGTCCCGATCAAAGATCGTTTGGTAATCGATCGAAATTAGAGCAAATTTTGATATGAATGTTTTCTCACTTCTGGGCATTTTTCTCTTTGACGCAAAAAAATCTAATAATCGTCACTAATATATGACATAATACAAACCCGTATACAAGAAGGGTTAAATAGAAAATACTATGTTAGAGAGCTCCAAATCAAATTTAGACCGTTGGATATCAAAGTGTAAAACTCATTAACAACATACTAAAATTTCGTCCCGATCAAAGACTTTTTGGTCATCGATTGAAAATAGAGCAAATTTTGAAAAGAACGTTTTCTCTCTTCTGGGAACTTTTCTCTTTGGCACAAAAAAATCTAATAATCTTAACCAATATATGACATAATACAAAATCGTATACAAGGAGGGCTTAAAAGAAAATACTATGTTAGTGAGCTCCAAATCAGATTCTGACCGTTAGATGTTAAGATGCAAGACTCAAGAACAACATACTAAAATTTCGTTTCGATCAGAGATCATTTGGTCATCGATCGAGACTAGAGCAAATTTTGATATGAACATTTTGTCTCTTCTAGAAACTTTTCTCTATTGCACACAAAAATCTAATAATCATCAATAATAAATGAGATAATACAAACTCATATACACAAGGAGGGCCAAAAAGAAAATACTATGTTAAAGAGTTCCAAATCAGATTCTGACCGTTGGATGTCAAGATGCAAGACTCAAGAACAACATACTAAAATTTGGTCCCGATTACAGATTGTTTGGCAATCGATCTAGACGACAGCAAATTTTGATATGAACGTTTTCTCTCTTCTGAACATTTTTCTCTTTGGCACAAAAAAATTTAATAATCATCACTAATATATGACATAATACAAACATGTATACAAGGAGGGCTAAATAGAAAATACTATGTTAGAGAGCTCCAAATGAAATTTAGACCATTGGATGTCAAGGTGTAACACTCATGAACAACATACTAAAATTTCGTTTCGATCAAAGATCGTTTGGTCATCGATTGAAAATAGGGCAAATTTTGATAAGAACGTTTTCTCTCTTCTGGGCACTTTTCTCTTTTGCACAAAAAAATCTAATAATCTTCACCAATATTTGACATAATACAAAATCGTATACAAGGAGGGCTAAACAGAAAATACTATGTTAGTGAGCTCCAAATCAGATTCTGACCATTGGATGTCAAGATGCGAGACTCAGGAATAACATACTAAAATTTCGTCCCGAGCAGGGATCGTTTGGCCATCGATCGGGACAAAAGCAAATTTTCACATGAACATTTACACTTTTTTGGGCACCTTTCTCTTTGGCACAAAAAAATCAAATAATTATCACCATTATATGACATAATACAAGCTCGTATACAAGGAGGGCTAGAAAGAAAATATTTTATTAGAGAGCTCCAAATCAAATTCTAACCGTTTGATGTCAAAATGCAAGACTCAGGAACAACATACTAAAATTTCGTCCTGATTAGAAATCGCTTGGTCATTGTCTAGAATAGAGCAAATTTTGATATGAACTTTTTCGCTCTTCTTAGCACTTTTCTCTTTTGCTCAAAAAAATCTAATAATAATCACCAGTATATAACATAATACAAACTCGTATATAAGGAAGGATAGACAAAAAATACTATGCTAGAGAGCTCCAAATCAGATTCTGACCGATGGATGTTAAGATGTAAGACTCAGGAAAACCATACTAAAATTTCGTCCCGATCAGAGATCATTTGGTGATCAATCGACACTAGAACAAATTTTGATATGAACATTTTGTCACTTCTGGAAACTTTTCTCTATTGCACACAAAAATCTAATAATCATCAACAATGTATGACATAATACAAACTCGTATACAAGGAGGGCTAAATAGAAAATACTATGTTAGAGAGTTCCAAATCAGATTTTGACCGTTGGATGTCAAGATGCAATACTCAAGAACAACATACTAAAATTTGGTCCCGATCAAAGATCGTTTGGTAGTCGATCGAGACTAGAGCAAAATTTGATATGAACGTTTTCTCTCTTCTGGGCATTTCTCACTTTGGCACAAAATTTTTTAATAATCATCACTAATATAAGACATAATACAAACCCATATACAAGGAGGGGTAAATAGAAAAATACTACGTTAGAGAGCTCCAAATCAAATTAGATCGTTGGATGTCAAGGTGTAAGACTCATGAACAACATACTAAAATTTCGTCCCGATCAGAGATCGTTTGGCCATCGATCGAGACTAGAGCAAATTTTTATATTAACGTTTTAACTCTTCTGGGCACCTTTCTATTTGGCACAAAAAATCTAATAATTATCAGCAATATATGACAAAATACAAACTCGTATATAAGGAGGGCTAGAAAGAAAATATTTTATTAGAGAGCTCCAAATCAGATTCTAACCGTTGGATGTAAAGATGCTATACTCAGGAAAACCATACTAAAATTTCGTCCCGATCAGAAATCGTTTGGTCATCGATCGAGAATAGAGCAAATTTTGATATGAACGTTTTCGCTCTTCTTGGCACTTTTCTCTTTGGCACAAAAAAATCTAGTAAAAATCACGAGTATATAACATAATACAAACTCGTATATAAGGAAGGCTAGACAAAAAATACTATGTTAGTGAGTTCCAAATCAGATTCTGACCGTTGGATGTTAAGATGCAAGACTCAAGAAAAACATACTAAAATTTCGTCCCGATCAGAGATCATTTGGTCATCGATCGAGACTAGAGGAAATTTTGATATGAGCATTTTGTCTCTTCTAGAAACTTTTCTCTATTGCACACAAAAATCTAGTAATTATCACCAATATATGACATAATACAAACTCGTATATAAAGAGGGCTAGCTATAAAATACTAGGTTAGAGAGTTCCAAATCAGATTCTAACCGTTGGATGTTAAGATATAAGACTCAGGAACAACAAACTAACATTTCGTCTCGATCAGAGATCATTTGGTCATCGATCGAGACTAGAGCAAATTTTGATATGAACATTTTGTCTCTTCTTGAAACTTTTCTCTATTGCACACAAAAATCTAATAATCATCACCAACAAATAACATAATAGAAACTCGTATACAAAGAGGGCTAAATAGAAAATACTATGTTAGAGAGCTCCAAATTAGATTCTGATCGTTGGCTGTCAAGGTGTAAGACTCAGGAACAACATACTAAAATTTCGTCCCAATCAGAGATCGTTTGGTCATCGATCGAGACTAGAGCAAATTTTGATATGAACATTTTCTCACTTCTGGGCACTTTTGTCTTTGGCACAAAAAAATATAATAATCATCACTAATATATGACATAATACAAACCCGTATACAAGGAGGGCTAAATAGAAAATACTATGTTAGAGAGCTCCAAATCAAATTTAGACCGTTGGATGTCAAGGTGTAGGACTCATAAACAACATACTAAAATTTCGTCCCGATCAAAGATCGTTTGCTCATCGATTGAAAATAGAGCATATTTTGATAAGAACGTTTTCTCTCTTCTGGGCACTTTTTTCTTTGGCACAAATAAATCTAATATTCTTCACCAATATATGATATAATACAAAATCGTATACAAGGTGGGCTAAACAGAAAATACTATGTTAGTGAGCTCCAAATTAGATTCTAGCTTTTAGACGTCAAGATGCAAGACTCGAGAACAACATATTAAAATTTTGAAATGATCAGGGATCGTTTAGTCATCGATCGAGACTAGAGGAAATTTTGATATGAACGTTTTCTCTCTTCTAGGAACTTTTCTCTTTATACAAAAAAATCTAACAAACATCACCAATATTTAACATAATACAAACTCGTATTCAAGGAGGGCTAAATAGAAAATACTATGTTAGGGAGCTCCAAATCAGATTCTGACCATTGGATGTCAAGATGCAAGACTTAGGAAGAACATACAAAAATTCATCCCGATCAGAAATCGTTTGGTCATCGATCGAGAATAGAGCCAATTTTGATATGAACGTTGTCGCTCTTCTGGGCATTTTTCCCTTTGGCACAAAAAAAATATAATAATAAACACTAGTATATAACATAATACAAACTCGCATACAAGGAAGGCTAGACAAAAAATATTATGTTAGAGAGCTCCAAATCAGATTTTGACGGTTGGCTGTTAAGCTGTAAGACTCAGGAACAACATACTAAATTTTTGTCACGATCAGAGATCGTTTGGTGATCGATCGAGACTAGAGCAAATTTTGATATGAACATTTTATCTCTTCTGGACACTTTTCTCTTTTGCACAAAGAAATCTAATAATCATTACTAATATATGACATAATACAAACTCGTATACAAGGAGGGCTAATTAGAAAATACTATGTTAGGGTGCTTCAAATCAGATTCTGACCGCTGGATGTTAAGATTTACGACTCAGGAACAACATACTAAAATTTCGTTACGATCAAAGATCGTTTGGTCTTCGATCGACACTAGAGCAAATTTTTATTTCAACGTTTTCTCTCTTCTGAGCACTTTTCTCTTTGGCACAATAAAATCTAATAATCACCACCAACATATGACATAATACAAACTCGTATATATGAAGGGATAGACAAAAAATACTAGATTAGAGAGCTCCAAATCAGACTCTAACCGTTGGATGTTAAGATGTAAGACTCAGGAACAACATACAAAAATTTCGTCCCGATCAGAAATCGTTTGGTTATTGATCTGGACTAGAGCAAAATTTGATAAGAACGTTTTCTCTCTTCTGAGCACTTTTCTCTTTGGAACAAAAAAATCTAATAATCTTCACCAATATATGACATAATACAAAATCGTATAGCAGGAGGGCTAAACAGAAAATACTATGTTAGTGAGCTCGAAATCAGATTCTAGCCGTTAGATGTGAAGATGGAAGACTCAGGAACAACATACTAAAATTTTGTCCCGATCAGAGATCATTTCGTAATCGATCGAGACTAGAGCAAATTTTGATATTAACATTTTCTCTCTTCTAGGAACTTTTCTCTTTACACAAAAAAATCTAATAAACATCACAAATGTTTAACATAATACAAACTCGTATACATGTAGGGCTAAAAAGAAAATACTATGTTAGAGAGCTCCAAATCAGATTGTGACCATTGGATGTCAAGATGCAAGACTTAGGAAAAACATACTAAAATTTCGTCCTGATCAGAGATCATTTGGTCATCAATCGAGTGTAGAGCAAATTTTGATATGAACATTTTTGCTCTTCTGGGCCCTTTTCTGTTTGGCACAAAAAATCTAATAATTATCACAAATATATGACATAATACAAACTTGTATACAAGGAAGGCTAGACAAAAAATACTTTGTTAGAGAGCTCCAAATCAGATTCTGACCGTTGTATGTTAAGATGTAAGATTCAGGAACGACATACTAAAATTTTGTCACGATCAGAGATCGTTTGATTATTGATCAAGACTATAGCAAATTTTGATAGGAACATTTTGTCTCTTCTGGGCACTTTCTCTTTTGCACAAAAAAATCTAATATTCATCACTAGTATATGACATAATACAAACTCGTATACAAGGAGGGCTAAATAGAAAATACTATGTTAGGGAGCTCCAAATCAGATTCTGACCGTTAGATGTTAAGATTTAAGATTCAGGAACAACATAATAAAATTTCGTTATGATTAGAGATCGTTTGGTCTTCGATCGAGACTAGAGAAAACTTTGATATGAACGTTTTCTCTCTTCTGAGCACGTTTCTCTTTGGCACAATAAAATCTAACAATCACCACCAACATATGACATAATACAAACTCGTATATATGGAGGGATAGACAAAAAATACTAGATTAGAGAGCTCCAAATTAGACTCTAACCGTTGGATGTTAAGATGTAAGACTCAGTAACAACATACTAAAAAATCTAATAATCATTACCGATAGAGACTAGAGCAAATTTTGATATGAACGCTTTCTCTTTTCTGGGCACCTTTCTCTTTGGCACAAAAAAATCTAATAGTCGTTACCAATATATGACGTAATACAAACTCGTACACAAATAGGGCTAGACAGAAAATACTATATTAGAGAGATCCAAATCAGATTCTAACCGTCGTATGTCAAGAGACAAGATTTAAGAACAACATATTTCATCTCGATCAGAAGTCATTTGGTAATCGATCGAGGCTTCAGCATATTTTGATATGAACAATTTCTCTCTTCTGGGCACTTTTCTCTTTGGCACCCAAAAAATCTAATAATCATCACCAATATATAACATATTACAAACTCATATAGAAGGAGGGCTAGAAAAAATACTATGTTAGAGAGCTCCTAATCAAATTCTAATCGTTGGATGTCAAGATACAACATTCAGGATTAATAATATACTAAAATTTTGTCACAATCAGAGATCGTTTGGTCGTCGATCAAGAATAGAGCAAATTTTGATGTGTTTGTTTTCTGTCTTCTGGGCAATTTTCTCTTTGGCACAAATAAATCTAATAACCATCACAAATATATGACCTAATACAAATCCGTCTACAAGTAGGGCTAGACAGAAAATACTATGTTAGGGAGCTTCAAATCAGATTCTAATTGTCGGATGTCAAGAGGTAAGACTTAAGAACAACATACTAATATTTCATTTGGATCAGAAGTCGTTTGGTAATCGATCGAGGCTTAAGAAAATTTTGATATAAACGATTTCTCTCTTCTGGGCACCTTTCTCTTTGCCACAAAAAATTCAAATAATCATCATCAATATATGATGTAATACAAACTAGTATATAAGGAGTGCTAGACAGAAAATACTATGTTAAAGATCTCCAAATCAGAATGTTAAAGATCTCCAAATCTTATTCTAACCGTCGGATGTCAAGATGTAAGAATCAGGACAAACATAGAAAAATTTCGCCCCGATCAAAGATTGTTTGGTCATTGATCGAGACTACAGCAAATTTTGATATGAACATGTTCTCTCTTCTGGGCACATTTCTCTTTGGCACAAAAAAATCTAATAATTATCTCCAATATATAACATAATACAAACTCGTATATAAGGAGGCCTAGATAGAAAATACTATGTTAGAGAGCTCCAATTCAGATTCTAATCGTTGGATCTCAATATAAAAAACTCAGGAACAACATACTAAAATTTGGTCCTGATCAGATATCGTTTGGTCATCAATCGAGACTAGAGCAAATTTTAATATAAACGTTTTCTCTCTTCTGGGCACTTTACTCTTTAGAACAAAAAAATCTAATAATAATCACCAATATATGACATAATACAAACTCGCATACAAGGCGGGCTAGATAGAAAATACTAAGTGACAGAGCTCTAAATTAGATTCTAACCATTGGATGTCAAGATGCAAAACTTAGGAACAACATACTAAAATTTTGTCCCGATCAGAAATCGTTTGGTAATCAATCGAGACTAGAGTAAATTTTGATATGAATGTTTTCTCTCTTCTGGGCACTTTTCACTTTGGCACAAAAAAATCTAATAATCATCACCAATATTTGACATAATACAAACTCGCATACAAGACGAGTTAGATAGAAAATGCTAAGTTAGAGGGCTCAAAATCAGATTCTAACTGTTAGATGTCAAGATGCAAGACTCAGAAATAACATATTAAAATTTCGTCCCGATCAGAGATCGTTTGGTCATTGATCGAGACTAGAGCAAATTTTAATATGAACATTTTCTCTCGTCTAGGCACCCTTGTATTTGGCATAAAAAAACTTAATAATCATCACCAATATATTACATAATACAAACTCGTATACAAATATGGCTAGACGGAAAATACTAAGTTAGAGAGCCCAAAATCGGATTCTAATCGTTGGATGTCAAGATACAAGACTCAGGAACAACATACTAAAATTTGATCCTGCTCAGAGATCATTTGGTCATGAATCGAGACTATAGCAAAATTTGATATAAACATTTTCTCTCTTCTAGGCACTTTTCTCTTTGCCACAAAAAATCTAATAATCATCACCAATATATGACATAATACAAACTCATATACGAGGCCGGCTAGATAGAAGATACTAAGTTACAGTACTCCAAATTAGATTCTAACCGTTGGATGTTAAGATGCAAGACTCAGGAACAACATACTAAAATTTTGTCCCGATCAGAAATCTTTTGGTCATCGATCGAGACTAGAGAAAATTTTGATATGAACATTTTCCCTCTTCTGGGCACTTTTCTCTTTAGCACAAAAAAATCTAATAATCATCACAAATATATAACATAATGCAAACCCGTATATAAGGAGGGCTAGACAAAGAATACTAGGTTAGAGAGCTTTTAATCAGATTCTAACCGTTGCATGTGAAGAGGTAAGACTCAGGAATAATATACTAAAATTTCATCTTGATCAGAGATCGTTTGGTCATCGATCGAGACTATAGTAGATTTTGATATGAAAATTTTCTCTATTTTGGGCAATTTTCTCTTTGGTACAAAAAAATCTAATAATCATCACCAATATATGAAAAAAAAATACAAACTCGTATACAAGGAGGCCTAGACAGAAAATATAAAGTTAAAACGCTCTAAATCGGAGTCTAACCGTTAGATGTCAAGATGTAAGACTTTGGAATAGAATACTAAAATTTTGTCACGATCAGAGATTGTTTGCTTATCGTTCGAGACTAAGCAAATTTTGATATAAACGTTTTCTCTCTTCTTGACACTTTTCTCCTTAGCACAAAAAGGTCTAAAAATCATCACGAATATATAACATAATACAAACTCGTATACAAGGAAAACTAGACAGAAAACACTATACTAGAGAGCTCCAAATCAGATTCTAACCGTTGGATGTCAAGAGGAAACACTCAAGAAACACATGCTAATATTTCATCTCGATCAGAAGTCATTTAGGAATTGATCGAGGCTTGAGAATATTTTGATTTGAACGTTTTCTCTGTTCTGGGCACCTTCCCCTTTGGCCCAAAAAATTACAATATACAAACTCATATATAAGGAGGGCTAGACAAAAAATACTTAGTTAGCGAGCTCCAAATCAGATTCTAACCATTAGATGTCAAGAGGCAAGACACAGGAACAATATACTAAAATTTCGTCCAAATTAGAAATCGTTTGGTCATTAATCGAGACTAGAGCAAATTTTGATGTGAACATTTTCTCTCTTCTGGGCCATTTTCCATTTGGCACAAGAAAATCTAATAATCATCACCAATATATGACAAAATATAAAATCATATACAAGGACGGCTAAACAAAAAATATTAAGTTAGAGAGATCCAAATCAGATTCTAACCGTAAGATGTCAAGATGTAAGACTCAGGAACAACATACTAAAATTTCGTCCCGATCAGAGATCGTTTGGTCATCGATCAAGACGAAAGCGAATTTTGATATGAACGTTTTCTCTCTTCTGGGCACTTTTCTCTTTGACACAAAAAAATCTAATAATCATCACCAATATATGGCATAACACAAACTCGTATATAAGGAGAGCTAGACAGAAAATACTATGTTAGATAGCTTCAAATAAGATCTAATCGTTGGATGTCAAGATGCAAGACTTAGGAACAACATACTAAAATTTTGTCCCGATCAGAGATCGTTTGGTTATCGATCGAGACTAGAGTAAAATTTTTATATGAACGTTTTCTCTATTTTGGGGACTTTTCTCTTTGGCATAAAAAATCTAATAATCATCACGAATATATGACATAATACAAACTCTTATACAAGGAGGGCTACACAGAAAATACTATGATAGAGAGCTCTAAATCAGATTCTAACCGTTAGATGTGAAGATGTAAGACTCAAGAACAACATAATAAAATTTCGTCCCGATCAGAGACCGTTTCATCATCGATCAAGGCTAAAGCAGATTTTGATATGAACGTTTTCTCTCTTATGGGCAATTTTCTCCTTGGCACAAAAAAATCTAACAATCATCACCAATATATGACAAAATACAAAGTCGTCTACAAGGAGGGCTAGACAGAAAATACTATGCTAAAAAGCTCCAAATTAGATTCTAACCGTTGGATGTCAAGATGCAAGGCTTAGGAACAACATACTAAAATTACGTCCCAATCAGAGATCGTTTGATCATTGATCTAGATTAAAGAAAATTTTGATATGAACGTTTTCTCCCATCTAGGCACTTTTCTCTTTGACATAAAAAAATCTAATAATCATCACTAATTTATGATATAATACAAACTCATATACAAGGAGGGTTAGACAGAAAGTACTATGTTAGAGGGCTCTAAATCAGATCCTAATTGTTGGATGTCAAGATGCAAGACTCAGGAACAACATACTAAAATTTCATCCCTATCAGAGATCCTTTGGTCATCGATCGAGACTTAAGCAAATTTTGATGTGAACGTTTTCTCTCGTTTCATCATTCATCAAGAGTAGAGCAAATTTTGATATGAACTTTTTCTCTCTTCTCGGCACCTTTCTCTTTGGCACAAAAAAATCTAATAACCATCACCAATATTTGACATATTACAAACTCATATATAAGGAGGGCGAGATAGAAAATACTATGTTAGAGTGCTCCAAATCAGTTTCTAACCGTTGGATGTTAAGATGTAAGACTCAGGAACAACATACTAAAATTTCATCCGATTAGAGATCGTTTGGTCATCGAACAAGACTAGAGCTAATTTTGATATGAACGTTTTCTCTCTTCTGCGCACTTTTCTCTTTGACACAAAAAAATCTAATAATCATCACCAATATATGAATTAATACAAACTCGTACACAAGGAGGGCTAGACAAAAAATACTATGTTAGATAGATCCAAATCAGAATCTAACCGTTGGTTGTTAAGATGCAAGACTCAGGAACAACATACTAAATTTTTGTCCCGATCAGAGATCGTTTAGTCATCGATCAAGACTAGAGAAAATTTTGATATGAACGTTTTCTCTCTTCTGGGCACTTTTCTTTTAAGCACAAAACATCTAATAATTATCACCAATATAAGACATAATACAAGCTCGTACACAAGGAGGGCTAGACAGAGATCGTTTGGTCATTGATCGAGAATAGAGCAAATTTTGATATGAACGTTTTCTCTATTCTAGGTACTTTTGTCTTTGGCACAAAAAAATCTAATAATCATCACCAATATATGACATAATACAACTCGTATATAGGGAGGGCTAGACAGAAAATGCTATGTTAGAGGGCTCGTAATCTGATTCTAACCGTTGGGTGTGAAGATATAAGACTAAGGAACAACATACTAAAATTCGTCCCGTTCAAATATCGTTTGGTCATCAATCGAGACTAGAGCAAATTTTGACATGTACTTTTTCTCTCTTCTCGGCACTTTTCTCTTTGGCATAAAAAATCTAATAATCATCACAAATATATGACATAATATAAACTCGTATACAAGGAGGGCTAGACAGAATATACAATGTTAAGGAGCTCCAAATCAGATTTTAACCGTTAGATGTAAAGATGCAAGACTCTGTAACAACATACTAAAATTTCCTTCCGATCCGAGATCGTTTGGTAATCGATCGAGACTAGAGCAAATTTTGATATGAACATTTTCTCTCTTCTCGGCACTTTTCTCCTTGGCACAAAAAAATCTAATAATCATCACCAATTTATGACATAATACAAACTTGTATACAAATAGGGCTAGATAGAAAATACAAATTTAGAGAGCTCCAAATTAGATTCTAACCGTTGGATGTCAAGAGGCAAGACTCAGGAACAATATACTAAAATTTCGTCCCGATTAGAGATCGTTTGGTTATCAGTCAAGACTAGAGTAAATTTTGATTTCAAATTTTTCTCTCTTCTAGGCACTTTTTCTTTTGCAAAAAAAAATCTAATAATGACCACCAATATATGACATAATATAAAGTAGTATACAAATAGGGCTAGACAGAAAATACTAAGTTAGAGAGCTCCAAATTAGATTCTAACCGTTGGATGTCAAGATGCAAGATTCATGAAAAACATACTAAAATTTCGACCCGATGAGAAATCGTTCGGTCGTCGTTTGATATTAGCGCAAATTTTGTTATTAACATTTTCTCTCTTCTGGGCACTTTTCTCCTCTATGACATAATACAAACTCGTATATAAGGATTGCTAGACAATAAATACTGAGCTAGAGAGCTCCAAATCAGATTCTAACCGTTGGATGTCAAGAGGAAAGACTTGGGAATACCATACTAAACATTCGACCCGATCAGAGATCATTTGGTAATTGATCGAGGCTTGACCAAATTTTGATATAACGTTTTCTCTATTCTAGGCACCTTTATCTTTGGCACAAAAAAATCTAATTGTCGTTACCAACATATGACATAATACAAACTTGTATACAAATAAGGTTAGAAGGAAAATACAAATTTAGAGAGCTCCAAATCAGAATCTAATCGTTGAATGTCAAGATGCAAGACCAAGGTACAACATACTAAAATTTTGTCCCGATCAGGGATTGTTTGGTCATCATTCGAGACTAGAGCAAATTTTGATATGATCGTTTTCTCTATTTTGGGCACTTTCATCTTTGGTAAAAAAAAATCTAATAATCATCATCAATATATGGCACAATATAAATTCATCTATAAGGAGGGCTAAACATAAAATACTATATTAGAGAGCTGCAAATCAGATTCTGACTGTTGGATGTTAAGATGTAAGACTCAGGAACAACATACTAAAATTTTGTCCCGATCAGAGATCGTTTGGTCATCGATCAAGACTAGAGCAAATTT
>JAOTAX010150590.1:0-15439 GCA_025629825.1 Erythroxylum guanchezii | reverse complement strand
CAAGTCTCATACCTTGCAATTAGATCAAACCGTAACATTCGTCCCCCCATAAGGACCAATGTCCTCATTGGTCACGGTCATGTTGGTCACGGCTGGCACTCCTAGGCTACCACTTCATGGGTCACCACTATGAGATCCTTGTTGGTCACGGCCACGTTGGTCACGGCTAGCACTCCCAGGCCACCACTCCATGGGCCACTACTCCAAGACCGGCTCTGATACCAGATGATAAGACCCGTAATCACAGTCTGAATAGATAGATTTCATATATGTGAAAAAAAGGTCCTTACAATGAGGAGAATTAGAGAGTCTCCTATTCTCTCCCGAAAGGAAATGTCTATACAATTTTTCTTGCCCTTTTTCTAACAGAAAGCTCCTATTTATTCTCATCAAGTGTAACAAACTTGTAACAACCCTATATTATGTTTTCTAGGCCTAGGTAACTACCTTGAGCCACCTGGCATCAGCTTTTCTTTCCTCCCCTTTTGTCTCATATAGGTAATCTTAATTGGGGGTCTAACAGCCTCTTTAAAAGGTCCAAAGGAAGTTGACTGACTCATTTCGGGTGTTGATTTTTACCTACAAAGTTTGCCGGAGGCAAGTAACTGAGTTGATACAGCAGATTCAAGACTATGGAGTATTTTGGACAAGTGTCGGGAAGGATTTTAGTTTTTTTAGATGGGGAAAGCATGACTTGCATGGAGAAAAACTTTCATGCTTTTCAATTATTTCTCATAGCAAAGCATGACTTGCATGGAGAAACTTTCAGGCTTTTCAATTATTTCTCATAGCAAGTATGTCAAACAGCTAGTGCTTTATTGCTAGCTTAAGTTAGTGTTTTCCCCCAAGGTTTGCAGTAGACTTTACATCGTCAGTGCTGGTGCTGGAAGCATTAGTTAGAGGTCGACAAACCGATCTTTAGTCCACTTATAAGACCAGCCATGGCATGAAAAAACACGGGATTAAAGAGGTTATCTCTAGTTTTATGAGCAAAGATGAGGGTGTCCAGTTTACATCTGGAGCATGGCTTATTCTTGCTTGTGGCCTTGGAATCAGTAAGTTGGTCTTCTTCAAGACATGGTTACAGGCTTCTGTTTAACAATCTGTCTTTGCTCTAATTAGAACATATAAAACTGCAAGGCAACTAATTTGTGGTACATCACATCTTCAGACAAGGCAATAAATTATCCATTAGCCACTGTCTTAGTTCAGGGGCTTCCCCAGGTAAACTAGAACACGATAGTAACAATATTTTGTTCCTCAAGTGCTAATAAGCCAATTATCTCCATCAACATAATGTGTTCCTATAAAAGGCTGAGCTTCTTCATCTGTTAGAATTCGAGCCCATGGTACTCTACCCGTGAAGTTGGCTCCAGGTCCCGTGCACTTGTACTCTCCGTAAAACACTCTACTGCAAGGAAACCCAGAACAATTCCTCTTTCAATAACAATTTTCACAAGAATCTTCCAAATCAATCATTGTCTCTGAAATGAAGTCCGATTTTGTTCTGATACAATTAGAGAATGTAACTGATAACTTACCTATGTCGCTTTTGGCTACCCCAGTCATTCCAACCTTGTGGCAGGACGATCTTATCCATGAATGTGTAGGAGAAGACTACTCTGGAATAATCACCCCAAGCTCTGCCAAGGTAAACCAATCCACTTCCAGTTACCACACAATCTTTGAAAGAAAACCCACTTTCCATTAACGAATTGCTCCTCTTTTGAGCAGTGACCGAGGCAACCTTCTTGGCTATGGAATTCAGATGGCAATTCTGCAAGGAAAACATTAATCTAGTCAACAAATCCGGACCAAAACATTTAATGTCTATACTGAAGATAAAGCCAAGATTGGACCAACTTTCAAGGATAGTTATTGATTTCTGGTCCAAGGTTGTAATGGAATGATAGAAGAGAAGTTGGAGGAACATTCTCAACAGAGCCTACCTCGTAAAGGGACTTGCCAGAGCCGAAAATGAAATCAACAGAGCCTTGGATGAAGCAATTATTGAAATAATGAAGCCCCTTATGATCATAGAGCGTGTCTTGACTCCCATAGAAACTGCAGTTGTAAAATGCTACCTTTGTCCCCGACACTCGAACGGCCACTGCTTGTTCTCCTCTGTTTCCAATCACATGCGGAGCTGTGTTCTGCATTTATTACAAATTTCTTTAATCAACTTTTAAAGTGAATCACACCATAAAACACGAATGTATCCAACAGAGATAGAGGAAAAACATTTATTAAAACTGAAAAAGGAAGGTCGTTGGAATGTGAATGTAGGTTACTTGGAGAAAGGTAAGTGTTAACTATTCTTTAATCACAAGAGTAAAGAGGATGAAAAAGTGGAGCATTTGATGAATATTATCAATTGTATACCTCAAACTTAATATTGATAGCTACGAAGTAACTCGCATCAACAGCTACAGTTGCACTCTGATATGTTCTTAGTGGCCTTCCATCTTTTCCAGAAACTGAAGCAGTGTCATTTCCAGTAATAGTCGGCGGGTTACTTGAATCCCCGAAAAATGTAATGAAGGGCAACGTTCTTGGCACTATAATCTTTTCCCTGAAATACTTGCTAGTTATTTTCTCAAACTGAGGTTCTACATGAACAATGTAGCTTTAAATCAACATCTGAACATGTTAAGGGTCCGTACAGGAAATTAACCTGGTAAACAAATACGGGCCATAACATCTTTCGAAACATGCATACCTATAAACACCAGGTTTGATATTTATTACGACTCTCCTGGTGTTGTATGGAGAAATGCTGCTGAGAGCTTCGCTTATGGTCTTGACCTCGCCAGTCCCATTTTGGCTAACATTTATCGTCACATTATTCAGCTCAGCTTCCCTCTGCTTGTCACCGGGAACTTTACCAATGTTAAGCACTTTTGTTTCCGAGAGGGCTCTCCTTCTGTGATTAGCAACGTTCCAGGAGATCCAGGTGTTGAAATCAACTTCTCGGTCTACACTACTTGGAAAAGACACTGACAATCCGTTGCCAAATGGTAAAAGAAAGAAGAGTAGGAGATGGAGATGGAGATGGAAATGGAAATGGAAAGTTGAGGCCATGAACATGGTTGGAGTTGGAGCCTTAAGCTTTGCATGCCCTTGATGAAGGAATATAAAAAGTTAGTGGGTGTAACCGTGCAAGAAGGCTAACGATATTGACATGTCAGTCAATTTGGCTTAACAATTGAGATTATTGCGTGTGACAAAGACACATGACGAAGAAGATTATCGGGGATGTCCAGTTCAAGTATCGTAAAATTAGTTCGTGGAATGTTTTTGACAGTTGCTGTTAAGGCTCATAGATTGCATACACAGGAGGAAGCAGGAAACACCTATTCCAACCTTTTATGGCAATTTATTGTAATTATGTGACTTGAACCATTAACTCAATTTGTTGTAATCATTTAAAACTCCTCCAACATAGACCGTATTTTTAAATTTTGAGAACAGCAGTTTTTGATTGGTAATCTTTTAATATATATATATATGCAAAGCAAACTTGTGACATCTATTAGTGAATTTTCCGTTTACAATTTGAAAGGTGATCAGAAAAAATTTACACCAGTTTTCTTCAAGTCAAGTCATACTTGGAAGAATCGGTCCTACAGAATAAAAATTGAGATATTGCGCATGAAGGTGATATACTTGAATGGGGTCTCCAACTACTGGTAGGCAGCATATGGTGCGTATAGACCTGGATTCAATCCAATCTTTTAGATACAGGATTGGTGCATTAGCTGTCCTCCAATTTCCAAACCAAAACTTGCCCTCCCCTATTCTTTTTTTTTTTTCAATGGTAAAAATATATTGCATAGGAAAAAATTTACAGAGTCACACGGGGCATACCCCGGAAAAAAAAAAAGCAGGTCAGGCCGCAAGCCCAAAACAACAGAAAACCAGCAGGGCCAACAGAAAATAGCCTACCAAAGCCCAGGCTAATACAAAAAGGAAGCCCAGCCAATACAAACACAAAAGGAAGCAGGAGAGGCTAATCGGGCTGCACAGCCCAGCCCAGCCCAATAACAGGCCTAGAAGAACCAATGACAGTGGAAGGAAGAGGAACACTCGCGTACGGTAGGCGCTGCCGCAGAGGAAGCCTGCTCCGGTACGTAAGGCCACCACCGAAACAAATGGAAACCCACCCAGAACAACCAATCATCGCGCAGCCCGGCAAGCAGAGCAGCAGCGTCATGTTGATCAGCAGTAGTGCATGGGCCGTGCACCCACCCAGTACCATCCAACCAACGCACAGCCCGGCAAGCAGAGCAGCAGCGTCATGACGATCAGCCAGTAGTGCAGGGGCCGTGCAACCACCCCGAACCATCCAACCAATGCACAGCCCAGCAAGCAGAGCAGCAGCGTCATGTCGATCAGCCAGAGTGCATAGTCGTGCACCCACCCAGAACCATCTAACCAGCGCACAGCTCGGCAAGCAGAGCAGCAGCGTCAGGTTTCTCAATGTTCGTCATGGGCATGTAATACTGAGAGTAGGAAAAAAAGAAGCTATGTGTTTCTTTCTTAACTGGCTATATTGTAGTTGGTTCCGAAACAATATAATAGTTTCATGTCAGGTATTTGCCTCTAGCCTACAGCAGTGCATGGCTTATTAATTAATTAGGGAGCAAACATTTCCACGTAAAATCTTGTTGCTTCCCTAAAAAGTGTTTTTGTTTTTTTTTCTGTTGACATAATTCAAATGCTCCTAGGGAGTGGCGTAAAATGGCAAGTTTGAACTCATGCCCTGAAAGCACACGCTTGTGCTGGAATTATGAAACACAGACAAGTAAGTAAAAGAAGCAACATATGAGTGGGTAAGTCCAATTTCAATCTGTCCGCCTTGTGTTTTCTGCTCTATAATGAAAAGCCATATAGAGTAGAAATTAGTGTGAAAAAGAAAAGATCAATATATGAGTGGGTAATTTGTAAAGTTTGTCAAGAGCATGCCTTCTTTCCAGATAGAGTAGTAGTTAAGCTGGAAGAAAGGTCTTCTTCGCAATACTTAGAAGCAAGTTTATTAGTTACAAAGGCTATCTGGACAACGAATTCCTGACCTGCTGCTTTTAAAATTGTTTCTGGAATTAGCATAAAAACTTACAATCTCACGTGGCACTCACGTGACTCCTACAGAATCTATCTTTGAGAGGCATAAAAGAAAAAAACGCAGTTGGTGAACTGAACTGTTGTTAAGTCGGTGGCCTACTTGTACCAAAAGCAGCTGTTGGGTTAAAAAAAAAGTACAACTGTTTGGTTAGTTCAGGGAACGTTGAGTCATTATTAACCATGGCTGTTTATCGCTCAACTTTACAAACCTTCGTCGATGCACATAACTATACTTTTCGATCGTATCTAGACTAATTGAAATGATGGCTTAATGAATTCAGTAATACCATTCTCCTGGCTTAAGTGAGGTCGCGGGTTCGAACCCCCCTCATGTATGCAGCCGTTTAAAACTTGAGGCCAGAGTTTTGCCTCCCTCAAGGGACCTACCCAGCTCGAGCGGGAATTAGTCTGGGTGTGGATGGCTTAAAGGTGCCTTCCCATAGTTGGGACCCGCCTAGGACACCTCGTGGGCAACCAAAAAAAAATGTTAACTATTAACCAGACAAATCACTCTACCGATTAAGAACGACATTCTCCCTTTAGGTTTCTCCCACCTAGTTTCGGCCACCGGCTGGCTTCTTCCCTTGCACGTCTGCCTTCGCTGCCGAGTGCCTCTGCCTCTTGTTTGCTCATGGTGCGTTTGACTTTGGGCGTTGACGCTCGGTCCTCTGTGCTGGGCTTCAACATTGGTCCAACTCGTGCTGTTCGGACCTGGTGTTCGCCTACTGCGCCTAGGGCTTGTGGTGCTTAGCTAAGTTAAGCACCCAGGGGGTTGCCTTGATTCCCCTCGTAGTACTATGGGAAAGAACAGAAGTCGGGGAACCGACATTACCGCTGCTTGTTTAGGGTTCCAAGTAGGGATTGCACCTCGCTCTCTGCCGCTGAGGAAATTTGCCACTAGTCAGACCCAAAGTGGCGCGGTTCCAACAAGGCCTCGGACCCCTTCGCCGAACAGTTATTCAGCTTTACCCGAGGGTGAACCATCTTCTGCACCACAGGGACACCCATCTCGCAGGATAACCCTGCAACTAGTATCCCACCTGACGGAGCGAGAACCGTCCACTTGGATGACTGCACCAGGTATGGCTCCTTCCCTTACTGCTATGTGTACTGGACTGCGACCTCCTCAACTGGGGATGACGTAGCATCCATTGTTGAGGAGGAAATTGATTTGGGTAGTAAGGATACAGTGGAGACAGTGTATTTGGATGAGGAGGGAGGATAGGTACTTTCGTCTATGCCTTTTGACTCTCTAGCAGACAAGCGTGCCTGTGAGGCGTTTGAGGAAAGTTCGCAGAAACCGTCGACCAAGCCTGCCGCAGGTACATCGAAAAAATCTTACGCGGGGCTCTTTAAGCATAATAGAGAACTTAACCAGGGGATGAAACTGACTTACCAGGCAGTGGATGAGGAAGTCGTTATGGAGGAGGATGACGCTTTGGTTTTGGAACACCACTGGGGTTACTGTTTAGTTGGGTGCTTCACGGGTAAGTTTCCAGGTATGAAGGCTGTCCAAGACCAAATGGAAAAATGGCAAGTTCCCTATCGCTTCACCCCGAATAACAGGGATTGGATGATATTCCATTTTTCTTCTGAGGCTGACCGCATGCAAGTATTATCAGGTGACCCATATGTGCTTTACGGTAAAACCCTGATACTGAAGCCACTTTCTCCTGGTTTCACCTTCGACTATACTGAATTTATGCAAGTGCCGATGTGGGTTCAACTCCTAAATGTGCCCCTGGATTATTGGCATGAACGGGGCCTCTCCAAGCTGGGGTCAAGGATTGGTAACCCACTCTACACTGATCAAATTACTCGGCAGCAACTTCGGCTGGGGTATGCATGATTGTTGGTTGAAGTAGATGTGGAAAAGGGGCATATCTCGAGCTTTTCTGTGAAACTACCATTCGGGTGCCGATATACTCAATGAGTAGTTTATGAGGCTTACCCTAATTATTGTTGTCATTGCCATAAGTTTGGGCATAGTCCCTTCCATTGCAAACGAGTCCAGAATCAAGAGACGGTTCCGGAGTCACCAGACCCTGTTGTGAACCCCCCTTCTGCTTCTCCTGCTGATGGTGTTAACCATACAAAGGGGTGTTCCATTAAGCATAGGGCTGCTCGGGCGGGTGCCACAAGCTCTAATCCTGCCATAGAGATCCTGGAGAGTATGGATCCTGCATTACATGAGCATCGAGTGGCTTCTCTGGACTCTCGCGACCCTACTACACAAATCCCTGTTGCCTCGATCCCTAGCAGTCTTTCAGGTACTGAAGTTATAGCTCGCTCCTCGTCAGGGCCGGCGGATCAGGACAGAGTAGGGAAGCTTGCGCATACTGGGGTGCGACATCCCAAGGGAAAGGAGGGTAGCTCTATTGGTTTTAAGGCGGGTTTTGGTCTATAGCCTCACCAGGGTGATGGTCGAAATAATTCCAGACGAGGGTTGCCCACACGATGAGGGGATGGAGGTGCCACCTCTATACCGCAACCATGAAATTTCTCAGCTGGAATGTCCGAGGGTTAAATAAACCCTCGCGACAGCATAGTGTTACTTCCCTGCGGAAGCAACACAATTGTAGCTTGATGTGTCTTTTGGAAACTAAACTTACTCTTGATAACCTGGAGAGGTTTGTTCAGTCCCGCGCTCCGGGATGGCGTTTTTGGCATAATTTTGATGTTATTGATGGAGGCCGGATGGCTATGATTTGAGATCCCTCCCAGCTTCAGTGCTCTTTACTGGCGAAAGGTGACCAATACCTACATTGCCAGGTGATGTGCTGTATCTCCAAAATGCAATTTACTGTGACTTGTGTTTGCGGTTTGTATATCATCGGAGAAAGAAAAGAATTATGGCTGAATTTAACATAACTTGCTCCCGACCGGTCGACTCCCTGGATGGTATTGGGGGACTTTAACTATGTCTGTGCTGCTTTGGAACGCAAAGGGTGTCTCCCCCCTGCAGCCTACTTCCTGAAAGACCTACTAGACTTCCAACTAGTTCATGGGTTAGCGGATGCTCCTTTGAGTGGAGACTTTTATACCTGACAGAAGAATCGTCGTTGGGCACAATTAGACCGTGTTCTTATTAACCAGGAGTGGGATGCGAGAGAACTCCCTTGTTCAGCAACTACCCTCCATATGCTTGCGGAATCCGACCACTGCCCACTAGTAGTTGATTTCCATCATGCAGAGATGAAAGGGAGTAAACCCTTTAGATTCTATAATATGTGGACCCATCACTTTGATTTTCCTTCCTTGGTTGAGAATGTTTGGCGTCAGCCGATGGAAGGTTTTGCTTAGTTTATCTTGTGTTCTAAATTGGCTGCCCTAAAACCTTCCCTTAGGCGCCTCAATTGGTCAGCGTATAGTCATATTTCCAACTGTGTTCAGGAAGCTCAACAGGTTTTCCATCGAAGGTATCAGGGGTTCCTTAGCTGACCAGATAATGAAAAGCTGCGGAATAGTGTTAATGTTCTTCGGAAGCGAGTTGTTTTCCTCTAAGATGTGGAACGGATGTTTTACCGACAGAAAGCAAACTACACTCACCTCATGGAGGCAGATAAAAACACAAAATATTTTCATGCTTTAGCTCGGAAACAAAGTCACGTAAAAAACATTACACATATCACCAGGGAGGATGGGTCGAAGACTACTTCCTTACCTGAAGTGTCGAAATTAATTGTTCGGTATTTTACCACATTACTCGGCTTTACTTCCCCGCACACCAACGTGGACCCTGAAGTTATTTCTAATGGAGCAGTGCTTGGTCATAAAGCTCACTCTCGACTATTAGCTCCTTTCGTGGTCGAAGAGATCCAGAAAGCAATGTTCAGTATTGGCAGTGAAAAAGCACCGGGGCCGGACAGGTTTACATCGGAGTTCTTTAAACAGCAGTGGCAGTGTGTTGGTCCTAGTGTTTGTGATGTTGTCCAAGAATTCTTCAGGAATGGACGTCTCTTACACAGGCTTAACCATACTGCTCTTACCTTAATTCCAAAGAACACGAGACCTCGAGTGGCAGACTTTCGGCCTATATCTTGTCTAAATGTGGTCTATAAAACAATCACGAAACTTCTGTCCGATCGGTTGTCTCTGGAACTAGATAGTATTATCGACTTGGCGCAATTTGCCTTTGTTAGAGGAAGGAGGCTATGGGATAATATTTTTTTGGCTCAAGAGTCGGTTCGAGGATATAGCCAGAAACGCATCTCGCCCTGTTGTCTCCTTAAAATATATATAATGAAGGCTTTATGATACTGTGTCTTGGGAATTTCTAAAAGAGATGATGATTGGCCTGAGTTTCCAACACAGTTCACCTCGTGGGTTATGGAATGTGTGTCTACAGCCTCCTATTCGGTGTTTATAAATGGCTCCCTCCATGGCATGTTTAGGGGGCACCGCGGACTCCGACAAGGAGAACCAATGTATCCTTCCTTATTTTTGCTGTGTTTGGAATACTTGTCCAAGTACCTAAAACAAAGGACTGCTACTGGGCCTTTCAATTTTCACTCGAAATGCAAGCCACTGGGTATTTCACACCTTGCATTTGTAGACGATTTGATGCTCTTCTCTAGGGGCGACATTCCCTCGGTTAGGGTTCTAGTGGATGGCTTGCGGACTCTTAGTAATGTGGCTGGATTGAATGCCAACCCAACCAAATCCAATATCTTCCTCGGAGGAGTGTTAGGAGGAGAAAAAGAAGCTATATTACAAATGGTTGATTTTTCGGAAGGGTTATTCCCAGTTCGCTACCTTGGAGTACCCTTGGCCCTTTTAAAGATTTCTGTAGCCCAATATTCATCACTTATCAAAATAGTAGAAGCTTACCTAACGGCCTGGCAGGGGAAGAACTTGTCATATACGGGCCGGTTGACCTTAGTTCAATCAGTCATTCAGGGCGTGCTCTCATTCTGGATGCAAACCCTTCCCCTCCCAGCTACAATTCTCGATCGTATTATTTCTCTTTGTCGGTTATTTCTCTAGGGTGGGAGACACTACCGCGTCACCTGGGACATAATCTGTGCTCTAAAAAATGAAGGAGGGTTAGGATTGCGTAATTGTAAAACTTGGAACAATGCTCTATTATCTACAGTTCTATGGAATTTACAGGAGGAAGCTACTTCGTTGTGGTCGCGTTGGATGCATGCTTACCACTTGAGGGGTACCTCGATCTGGGATTGGCGACCGCACACTCGCGACTCCCCATTCCTCAAACATCTTGCGATGATTTGGGATTCATTGGTGGAATCACTGGGGGTTAGGTTGACGGTGGTACAGGGAGTTCAATCCCTCTGTATGGAGGGTATCTTATCGTCGACCAAAGTATACGAACTCCTACGCGATAAACGTCCGGCTTGCCCCTGGATGTCTTTGATTTGGCAAAGCTATATTCCGACTAAGTTCTCTTTTATTGCCTGGTTATGTTTGCAAAACCGACTCCCCATAAAGGACAATCTACTCTTCATTGATATAAATCCCCAGTGTTCCTTGTGTGCAGAGGCCGACGAAACAGTAGAACATCTCTTCTTCTCTTGTTCATTTACGAAGGAAGTCTGGAATTCTATCCGAGGTTGGTTACGCATGCCGAGGGTAATGACGACCCTCAGGAGCTCCATTAGATGGCTGAGAATCAATCATCGAGGCTCAATTCTTCGTTGTAAGGCAACAAAAATTGCATTTATAACCTCTCTCTACATGCCTTAGAAAGCCCAGAATGCTGTAGTAATGGATGGAGCAACCATCTCTTGCACTAATGTGGTTGCTAAGATCAAAACTCATGTCTACAAAATTCTGTACCGACTATACCCGGTGGACCTTATTGATTTTTGAGCCGTCGGATTCCTCCTGCATGCGAGCTCTTCTCCTCGGATGCTCCAGGAATCCTTTTCGGTGCTATGGGGGAGGGTGGTGTAGGGTTGGAGAAAGAGGAGGGATATGGTGTAGAGGGAGATGGTTATCTGAGGGTTGCGACGTTGTTTGCATGCCGCATGCAGAGGTACGTGGGGGTTATGCCCTGTTTTTTATTAACACCTTAAGACAATACCGTTTTTGCTTTTGGGGGGGCTAGGTGAGGAATAATCGATGCGATGTCGTCTGGATAGGAGGTCCGATGACGTATTGTGTGGAGATACGCATTGAAGCAGGGGGCTTGCTTCCAGAGTGCTGTTCCACAGCGCCGTATATTTTCAAGACACGATATCGTTTGAAGGGGGAGCCAAGGCCCCAAATACGTTGTCGCGCAGGCCCATGGTATGTCATTTTTGGGTGGAGAGATTCAACGTCGTTTTATGTGTGGAAAATGGAATGAAGTACCCGACGTCGTTTTATGTATGGAGAATGGAATGCAGCCAACACCGTCGTTTTCTGTGTGGTATATGGAATGGCATACGGTGACATTTTCTGAGCTCCAGGATGTAGTGTTATGGTGTCGTCTACTTCAAATGGCACGGTGACGTCTAAGGAGGACCTTAGCCCTGAGTAAGTGAGCTGCTGCAGTACGACGTCGACTCCCAGTGTGACTCATATGTTGTCGTCTATGTCAGAGCCTCTCCATACGTAGTCGTTCAACTACATGCGTTATATCGCCGTTTGCGGCCTGCATGCAGTGTTGTTCCAAAGGGTAACATCGTCTGGCCTTTCTAGGCCGAAGTCGTTTTGTTGTGGCTTCATAGTATAGATGTCTGCGTCCTCTCCCTTGTATGATGTCGGTTTCACAAGCCTTGGTAGATCTCTCATTGGGCTAGGTTGTAGTCTTCATGGCTAGCCTCCCATGCCCCTCCCCACGGGCTGCCTTTATATCTCGACTGGGCCTTCAAGGCCTGCTGTCTTGGACCTATTGAGGGCCAGTATTTTGTAAGTCTCTTTTTTTGGTTAGTTTGGGCCTTTGCTTATCTGGTTTGTAGTACTTTGTTTTAGGGGGTGCTTTTTGACATAAGCCTTTCCTTTGTATGTTGACTGGGGTATGCCCCTTTGACGTTGTACATTTTTTGTTGTGGAATAAAAATTTTTACCTTTGGAAAAAAAAAGAAAAAAAACCTTTGAAAAAAAAAAGAAAAAGAACAATCGATCATTAAGAGAGAGACGTTCTATGAGTGTCTCACCTTGCGATTCCACATCCAAGTTTCGTCCCTTCTGTTGTTGGTATCTACACTGTTTTTTTCCCGATTACTCTTGCGCTACCAAGACTTCGGTGTGAAACGTATACGGTTTTGTAGAAAGTTTCATTTTTTGGTTGCCTTATTCTAGGACCTCGATATCATCTGGAAACGTGCAACATTACTAGGGTTTCTGCCTTCAGCTTTTCTGTTATGAGAAATGGGAAAGAAGAAATCCAAAGGCAGTAACAACTCAGAAGAGCACACGGGTGCTCAAGTTGACAACTTGCAACAAAAACTAGTGGTGAATATAGGTACAGGAGCCAGGGCTAAACAAGAGGTTGAGGAGCTTTTGAATGCTTCAGCAAGCCAGAAAATTGGTGCGGGGAAAAAACCAGTGGTGTCGAAAGCTTTGAAAGAAGTTTTGAAAGCCCCTACTGTTGGTGCCAAGAATTCCCATTAATCAAGTCCTGCGTACAACTCTGTTATGAAGAAATCAGGTGCATTGTTGAAAACTGGTAAGGGTATTGTTAATGAGATAATAAATGAAGATTCGTGTGATGATGAAACCTCCTTTGAAGGAGACGATATTGCATTGGGTAGCCATGACATATCTAATTTTGATGAGTCAGACGAAGAGTTGACTGCCGACTAGGTACTCGATAAAATGCCACAATCAATTACTGACCAACAGAAAGGAACAGTGGTGGACAATGCCTCAGGAAAGTAGATGGCTAGTACCCCTGGAAATACTGAAGGTGAACGACCTAAACCTTCCTTTGCTAGCTTATTCCATCACAATCGTGATATGAAACAGGGGATGCATCTGGAACAACTACCTGTGGAGGAGGAAATGACCATTTTGGCTGAAGACAAATTGGAACTTGAGCAGGAATGGGGTTTCTATTTGGTTGGAGTCTTCACTGGTAGATTCCTGGGCATGAAAGCCTTAGAAGGACTCATTACTCAATGGGGTGTGGGGTGTAAGCTAATTCCTCATGAGGGTGGATGGCTTGTGTTCCGATTTGAATTCGAGGCAGACTGTACTAGTGTCTTGACAGGGGGACCATACATGCTATTTGGAAAAACCTTGTTGTTGAAGAAACTCTTCCCTGGCTTTGCGTTTAACTTCCAAGATTTTATGGCGATGCCCCTATGGATTAAACTCCCAAATGTGCTGCAGGACTTATGGACAGACAAAGGCCTTTCCAAACTAGGTTCCATGGTGGGGAAACCTATCTGCACTGATCAGGTCACAACCCAAAGGGCCATAACAGGGTATGCGCATCTCCTTGTTGAGGTGGATATGTCCAAGAAGCCTATTACCAGTTTTGCTGTAAATTTGCCTAAAGGAACCTGGTATGCCCGGTCAGTTGTGTATGAAACTTTCCCATATTACTATTGCGTCTGTCGACACTTTGGGCATAATTATTTTACTTGCAACAAAACTCAACCAAAAGTACTGAAATAGGTTGTCAGGTTTTGACCGATTCCAATATGGAGGGCGTCACAAGGGTGCAAAGTATTCCGAAAAAAGCTGGAACCAATTCGGGAAGAATCATGGGTTCTCTTTCAGCTTCTAAAGGCACAGCTACTGTACAAAATAACAAGATAGACATGCCTATAAATTCAAACACTCCTAATGATTCATGGAATGCAGATCAGGCACAGCCAACCAACAACTCTTAGAAAGAGGTGAAATCAGCTAAAGGGGCTGATGGCTTGCACGCTCTGAAGATAAAAGCTCTCAACATAGGAAAGGCTGTCCTTGTCGCTAAAACTAGATTATAAGCAGGGGATAAAGGGCTGATTTTTTCGAAGAGTAGTCAAACTGGGCAGAACAAGGACAATGTTGGATCTCTTGATAAACTTGGAGGGGTAGGGCCCTCCCGCTTGCAGAAATGAATTTCCTTTGCTGGAATGTTTGAGGTCTCATTACGACCTCGCGACAGAATAGTGTTGTCACTATTGCTCGACAACACAACTGTAAATTCTTATATCTCTTAGAAACAAAACTTACAGTGGCAGGTTTAAAGTGGATGATTTGTAGTCGATTTCCAGGTTGGGAATCCAGCCACAACTTTGACTTGATTGAAAAGGGCTGAATGGCCATTGCTTGGCAACCTTCAATCTACTCTTGTCAGGTATTGGAAATAGTTAAGCAACATATTCATTGTCGGTTGCTACATAGCATTACAAAGTGAGAATTTTTGGTGACTTGCATTTATGGACTATATAGTGTGACGAAGCGAAGGGAACTTTGGAATAGATTAATTGGGCTGAATGTGGACACCAGGATACCGTGGGTGATAATGGGGGATTTCAACCGTGTATGCAAGGCTATGGAACGAATCGGTTGTAAAACCCCTTCTGCCTACTTGATGAAAGATCTACAAGAGTTTCGAGTGACTTTGGGTCTTGAAGATGCCCCTTCTAGAGGAGAGGTGTTCACTTGGCAAAAAAATCATCTATGGGCTAAATTAGGCCGAGTGCTTGTTAATCCTACTTGGGAAATAAAAGGTTGGTTTTGCTCGGCTCATTTCCTTTCTATGCGAAGAGATTCGGATCACTGCCCAGTTGTTGTCGAATTTAGGAAAAGGCTGATCATGGAAATAGGCCGTTTAAATTCTTTAACTTATGAATCCAACATCCCCTCTTTCAGGAAATTGTAGGCTCTATATGGGACACTCTAGTGGCTGGTACAATGCAGTTTACTCTAGCTTCTAAGCTAACGGCGTTGAAACATACTTTGAAAGGCTTAAACAACGAAGTATATGGGCACATTACTAACAAAGTGAAGGAAGCTCAGGAGTAGGGGTGTTCAAGAAAACCCGGGAACCTGAAAACTGAACCTGAACCGCATGAACCGAACCTGTAAACAAGGTTAACCAAACCTGAGTTCAGGTTTGGTTCGAACCGAACCTGAAAAATCAGGTTCATGGATCAGGTTCAGGTTCAGGTTTCTAACTTGTAAGTTTAGGTTTAAACCTGAACCTGAAACACCTAAAAAACCCATCATATATTTAGATATAATTTAATAGGATATTAATAATAATAAATTCACTAGTATTTACTATATTAATTCTTGAGTAAAAAAAGAAAAGGAAAAAAATTACTTTAATTCTATGTTATTAAACGTTAATCTTGAACATTGCTATTATAAGTAACAACTAATGCTTAACACTCAATACTTCTACTTCAAATAGTAATTAATATGTGTC
>JAOTAX010150561.1:0-15442 GCA_025629825.1 Erythroxylum guanchezii | reverse complement strand
TGTCCGCTTTGGGCCTTGGCCCAGCCAAGCCCTCATGGTTTTGCTTTTCCCAAGGCCTTCCCAGGAGGTCACCCATCCCATAACTACTCTCACGCAAGCACATTTAACCTCGGAGTTCTGATGGGATCTGGTCCATTAGGCCATGGAAAACGCGTCTGTAAGGGAGAGGTATTCGTACCCTTATAAGGCATACTTCGTTCCCCTCTCCAACCGATGTGGGATCTTACACTCTCCACCTCCCTTAGGGCCCAGCCCTCTTTGGGGTCCAGCCTAGCTAGCACAACAGTTCAGGTACCGGCTTTGATATCACCTGTAATACCCCAGATCACCTGCCTACAGATATTGTCCGCTTTGAGCCTTGGCCCAGCCAAGTCCTCACGGTTTTGCTTTTCCTAAGGCCTTCCCAGGAGGTCACCCATCCCAGAACTACTCTCACCCGAGCACATGTAACCTCGGAGTTCTGATGGGATCTGGTCTATTAGGCCATGAAAAACGCGTCTGTAAGGGAGAGGTATCCGTACCCTTATAAGGCGTACTTCGTTCCCCTCTCCAACAGATGTGGGATCTCACATACATCCCATAAGCTTTCACCTATGCCTTTCCTATAGTAATATGCCTAACAAAAGATGCATTGATGATGCCAAATTGTTGAGAGTTTGTTACCATATAGTTAATCAAATTCATTGCCTCTTCTAGAGTCTTCTTATGCAATGCTCCACCATGTACTGCATCTGTTAAACTCCTATCCATAGGCAATCGTTCTTCATAGAAATATTAGATTAGGAGTTGCTTTATGATATTGTGATAGGGGCAAGTGGCATATAACTTCTTGAAGCATTCCCAATACTCATATAAGGATTCTCCATGAGGTTGCTTTATTCTATAAATTTCCTTCCTTATGCTTACTGTCTTTGATGTTAGTAAGTACTTCTCCAAAAATAGCCTTTTCATTTCTATCCATATGTTAACACATCATTTAAGCAAATCACAAAGAAAATCTTTTGCCACATCCTTTAGTGAAAATGGAAAAGTTCTTTACATGATTTGATCTTCTATTACCATTTAGAGGTTTCATACTAACACAAGCCACATCATGCTCCTTGAGGTGCTTGTGAGCATCCTTACCATAGCACCATGAAAATTAGGCAAAAAGATGTATCAATCTAAACTTAAGACCAAAAGTAATATGTTTAGCAAAATTTGGAAAAAATGTATAAAGACCTTTGAGTTAAGTTTACTAAAATGAAATCTTTTAGAGTTCTCAGATTATCCATAGCTTCTTACAATTTGATTCTTAGAGTTGTTTTTGTTTTTCCTATGAAACCTTTATACTGTCCTTTCGATCTTGGGATCAAATCATACAAGGTCTTAATAAGGAGATCTTGTCACTCTCATACACAAACACTAACAAATATAAAAGGACCAAGAAACAAAGATAAAACCAATTATAATTATTTATATAACACTAGTTAATATTAAACACAAAAATGAAATCATTTCACTCCCTAATAACTGGTTCAAAATTCTTGATGTGTATCAAACACACCGAAAAGTAATAACTAACTTTTCACACTAAATTTGTAGTAATGGTGAGAAAGGATTTGTATATATAGAAAGTGAGTTTAACTTTTGTAATGAAACAATCAATGTTTAGGATTGGGGGAGGGTTTGGTTGAATTTGATTAATGAAATGAAGTAAAAATAAACAATGAAAGACAAATCAAATCAAATAGTAGAAAAATTTTAGAATTAATTAATGAATTTCAAATCTAATTTGTGGTTCAATCTCAACTTTCACACGAATGTGCATAATTAATTGTCAAATTATTCTCATACCTCTCTTTGAAACTATTAACTATAAATCAACAAAAAGATTTGTTAATCCCAATTTCCTTTAGGTTGTATCTAACTAAAACAAGCTCTTTAATTAGGTTTAGTTATTAGAAAACCTAGAATAAGCTCTCTTGATTTAGTGAGATAACTGCATTATAGAATATGAAAACAAGTTAATCTAGGCAAAAAGCACATAAGCTTGGGTCATTTAACCTATGATATGTTATCCCTAATGATGCACGACCATTAGTTGACAATATGTGAATCAGAGTTACAACGATTACATATTATAATTTAGATTCTAGCAATGGGTATATCCATGACTAATCTAGTAGTACTATCTAAATCATTCATAAATAAATCCAAAATATTAAACATAGAATAACATAGTCAATCCTAAGGCTATGTTTGGTTGGACGCAAAGTTTTTAATGGAATAGAATGAAATGGAATGGTTTATAATGGAATTTAATGTAAATGGATGTAATATTAAAAAATTGTTATTTGGGAGGAAATGAAGGGTTCATAATGTAATATAGTGAAATGTTGTTTGGAAGAAGGGTTTATAATATAATATAGTGAAAAGTTATTTATCATTTTACATTCCATCCTAAACACCCCAAATTGAAGGTTTCTCATTTTTATTGTTTAGGATGGAATGAGATGTATTATGAAACCCTCCTTTTCCATCCCATCCCATTATAAACCTTCCTCCTAAATGATAGAATAATATTTCATTCCATTAATAAACCCCTAATAAAACATAGTCTAAAAGAGAGTTGTGAATAACATCACTAGCTTAATCAATACCCAAACATGTTCCTCAGCTTCGATATACCATTTGAACTAGAAAGATAAAGTTTAGCTCCCCATAGCTCTTAAAAAGGAAATGAATATACTTCATTTTGAGTCTCTAGTTTCTTCGTTCCATTTTTTCCTTTTAAATTTTGTTTTATAGTGTAAAATTATGGTAGTGTGGTTATACATGGTTAGCTACATAGGCATTTACGTAATAGTGTATGTTAATGTTGGACCCCAAACTTTTCGTAAAAGATTAGAACTATTGAATAAGAAATTTTGGTTCATTAGTCACGAGTAAAGAACAAATGAATGGAAGTTCTTGAACTAAGAAATGATCGACAAGAGTAAAGTAGGGAATGAGAAATGTGGACAGGTTCATATTTTACTTTGGTGCTTTTAGTGGATAAGAGATTTTTGAAATAAAGAATTGATTTGGAAAATGTTCACTGAGTATGCTTTAGTCTTGTAGTCACAACTTTTTCTCTAGTTATCCAAACGAGATGATTCTTGATTTGGATTAAACTGGAAATATATGGCTACATTTCTTATGAAGAAATTGAATTTTAGTTCCGTCTCTAAGAGTCTCAAAAAGTTGTCATGAGGTTAAGATTTGAGTGTAGTACATTGGTGTATGAATGAAAATTTGCCTTTGGACCTTAGAGGCAAATTTAGGTTTTGGTCTAGATAAATTTTGGCAAAGTTGTCTTTTGGAAAGTTATAGATCTTTTTTTATCTTTCTAACAATATATAGTATGAAAATTTTGGACATCTGAGCTGAAAGTTATGATCTTTGTAAGTGGAGACGTTCTGGAGGCAAAAGTAAGACAAAGCAAAAGTAAGACAAAACAAAAGTAAGACGAAGCAAAGTAAGACGAAGCAAAGGTAAGACGAAGCAAAAGTAAGACGAAGAAAAGTAAGACGAAGCAAAGTAAGACGAAGGAAAGTAAGAAGAAGGAAAGTAAGACGAAGCGAAAGTAAGACGAAGCAAAGTAAGAAGAAGCAAAGTAAGACGAAGCGAAAGTAAGATGAAGGAAACTAAGACAAAGAAAAAGGAAGACGAAGCAAAAGTAAGACGAAGAAAAGTAGGACGAAGCAAAGTAAGACGAAGTGAAAGTAAGACAAAGCAAAAGTAAGACGAAGCAAAGTAAGACGAAGCAAAAGTAAGAAGAAGCAAAGTAAGACGAAGGAAAGTAAGACGAAGCAAAGTAAGATGAAGCGAAAGTGAGACGAAGCCAAAGTAAGACTAAGTAAAGTAAGACTAAGCAAAAGTAAGACGAAGCAAAAGTAAGACAAAGGAAAGGAAGACGAAGGAAAGGAAGACGAAGAAAAAGTAAGATGAAGGAGAGTAAGACGAAGCAAAAGTAAGACGAAGCAAAAGTAAGATGAAGCAAAGTAAGACGAAGCAAAAGTAAGACGAAGCAAAGTAAGACGAAGCAAAAGTAAGACGAAGCAAAAGTGAGACGGTACAAAAGTAAGAAGGAAGAAAACACGGAAGATAGAATTTGTCTTTGAGGTCTTCATAAAAGTTGTAGATCTAGAAGTCTTCTCTCGAATAGTCTAAAAAGGAATTCAATTCGACATTTGTAGTGGGACTTATGGCAATTGCGCCAAGGCATGTACAATATGAGTAAAGATATGAACATGTTGGATTCTTTTGGCCATAACTTCTTCTTTAGACACCCAAATGACTTGATTCTTGAACCATTGGATTCTTAAGACATTGCTCTACATCTCCACCAAAAATCATATCTATTTGAAATGAATTGAGAAAGATTGAGTGAAAAACATGAGATGGTTACAGTGATTGTGCTCTTAAGTAATATGAACTAGTGTTATTCCACTGAACATACTTCAGTATTTTGATGATATTTTAATGTAGAGCTCCAAATGAGATGATTTCTGACTTGTGGTAAAATAAAGACATGGAGTTAAAAATGGTATGAAGAAATTGGAATCTAATTCAGTCTCTAAGATGTTTAAATTTCAAATGGAATTTGTGCATAGTATACTGGTATGCACAAGAGCAGTTCAAAAATGTTTGAAGTATATCTTTTGAATCACTAAATCAAAATTGAATGACTTTGGAGGCATTAAAAACTTAAGACAACAGGGAACATTTTCCAGAAGAAAGTGTTATGACAGAATGTTTAAGGGTATTTTTGGCAAGAAACTTAAATTTAAAAGAACATAAGCCTATAAGGAAGGATAAAATGGACTTTTTGGACTCATTAAGGGCATAATTGGAAGAAGAAGTATTGTCTTGCTTATAAATAAAGGAGAAAACGTCAATGAGAAGATTCTAGAGAAGAAAATTATGTGGATGAGAAAAGAGATAAGAGAGAGAAACATGGAAAAGAAGGAAAAAGAGAAAGAAGAGAAACAAACTAGGGTTTCAATTATGTTAGCCCTCAAGAGAGATTTTGAGGTTGTTCAAGAAGAGGAAAAAAAAGGTAGAGGAAGAGAAAAGCTTTCTTTTGAGTTAAAGATCCATTCATTTGGTGAAGAATGAAGGTAAGATCATTTTAAATCTCTTGGATTTTTGGAAGTATTTTTGTTCATGGAGTTTAGGAAATGTTTGGGTTTAAGTATTTTAGAACCAATTTTAGTGATTATACTTTGAGGGATTTTCAATTGAAAACCCTATTGAGTGACATTTTTTTTATTATATAAAAGGATCAAGAGAGACAAGAGGAACAAGAGAAGAAGCATTTTGATCAAGTCTATAAGCAAGAAAATCAAGGTGGGTACATGTTTATGATAGAATTAATAAGCCACTATTGTTTTCTTTAAATCAAAGAAATTTTCTGATTTCATTGCATCATAAGTGTTGCATCTATTGTTATGAATAACTTGTGAAATCTGCTATATGTTTGCTTCATGAATTGGGTGAATATTTATGAAAAGTTATTTTTGAAATGATTTTTTGAAATGATGCATGATTATGAAACCATACTTTTGGAAATGGTTTTCAAGACATAACAAGCATGTGAAAAGCAAGTTTTCAAGAAAATGTGCCTTTTTGGCATCAAGCTTACAAGATTTTGAAAAATGTGTTATATGAATTTGTGGTAGTCCCTCAAGAACCGTCACGCACACGTTGACCCAAGTATAGACTTCTCCTGCCTGCTTGCTAGTGGCATGGAGCTCCCTCAAGGACTCCCTTAAGAATTCGCGACTACATAGGACCATTTCATTGGAAATGTGTAGTGCGTTATGTTTTGGACTTACCCAAACCATTTGATGTACTTATGTGTTCATGACAAGTTGAAATGAGTGATGCATTCATGATTTGCATGCATATAAATTTCTACATTGAATAAGAGTTATAAATGTTTTTTGCTGAAAGCTTAAGGAACATGTGATTATGAGCTCAAAGAAAGTTTTCTAACACAAGTAAAATGTTTTCAAGGTTTTTGCTTACTTTTCTGTTATAAACTGTTACCGACGAGCTTTCAAGCTCACCCCCGTTCTATCCCCTCCTCAGGTGATAGCTAAGAGATCAAGTGATCAAGAGCATAAAGGGTTTGCTACATTGGTTAATTTGTATTTTTTTTTGGGTTATGCCGATGGTGTGGCTTTTGATTTGTAAATAACATCTTTCAACTCTATTGCTTTAGTAATGAAATCATAGATTGTAGTAGTTTTGATTGTGTATGTTCTTTTGATTTTCTTGTTAAAAGGGTTAAGTTAGATGAATAAGTTTGTTTTGAGGTTTGACCGTTGTGGGCACGTCACCTTTGTGGAATAATGTCTATTAAGGGTTTATAGAAATAACCCTACAAGGAAATATGCATGCTCAAGTTAAGTCTGATGATATGTACAAGAGTTGGGTTCCGGATACAAGCGGTGCCCAACAGTTGTGGTATTAAGGCTCATGTTTTATGATTTCGTAAGAGTTGGATTTTTGGAAACAAGCGGGATCCAACAGTTAATTTGGTAGAAATAAAAAAGTTTTATGTTCCTAGAGAGATGTATGGCGAACGTACACAGCTGTGTAACTCACTTACATGGCCATGTAAGTCTTCACATGGGCGTGTAGGTCTCATGGTCGATTAAAACAACATCATGAGTTCGTACATGTTTCTAGTGAGTTACACGTTCCCATACATGGCCATATAAGTCACAGTAACTATATTTATTCCATTCTTTGTCCCATCTTCACCATAATTCTTCTTTTTCTCCACGAAGGCAAATAAGGTCAAACATTGTTAGAATGACTCTAAGGAATCATATTTAGCTCATTTTGTTTCTTGTTCCTCCAACGCATTCCTAAACCAAAATATGAAACAAAAGAAGTATCTTAAGTGCAATATAACGTTAATCACTATGCATTCAGGAAAAAATATACCATCAATCAAGCACTTATCTCTAGTAGTTATGAAAAATTATTGAAGACTAATGATTATTATTAAATGGGTACTGATTCTACTAAATTCCTTCTTTTTCCTTCCTTTCTAGTTTTTTTGTTGTTTTTTTACGTTATGTACAATGATAAAAATGTCCACCTTAAATGTGAAAGAGGGGCTTAATTAACCATGCTTATCAATTTTGTTATAATTAGCTTAATATGGAATGATTATAGGAAAATTTTAAAATTAAGAGAACATTGATTGGGACAATTCATTACAAGTTTGATTGTGATTTGATATGATTAGGCATATAATCATAACCATTGATGATTAAGTTAATTTTAAATTTCTTCATAAATTTTGAAAATGAATACTTGATTTTCACTATGATACATTTTGTATAATTTGGATATACCATTAAGTTAGAATGAAAGTTTTTAAAGCATTTTTAGTATCTTATTAAGTTTTCTTATTAAAAAAGAAAATTGTGTGTGAATAAGTGAGCATACAATAAATTAACTCATCTAGATTTCTATGAAGTAAAAAGTTGAAGTTAAAGAGTGGTGCCAGTAGCTATTTCAAAATGGTGACTTAATTGAGTAATCAAAAGTATTCACAACAAGGTTTTTACTCTTGTATTAAAAGATTATGTAAATTTTCAGAAAAGCCTTTAAAATACTCTTATATTAATTTAAAATTAGTTTTTTCTTTTCTTTCAATAAGGATAGTGAAAATATTTGAAAGTTAAAGCATCTTTCTCATATATTCTCATTTTATGCATTAAGTTAAATTTTAGGGATTAAGTTAAAATTGAAGGATTCTAGAGTTAAATTAAATTAATTATAACTTTTTTCAAGTATATAAATACCTAGTAAATTGATAAATTTACAATTGAATGAATAATAGAGAGCCTTAATTGATCTAATTGATTTGTTAAATTTTTCTCATAGTTGCTACTTATTTAACTTAAGAGTAATGAAATTGATTTGCTTGAGGAAAAACATAGGAGAATTTAATAAATAGTAATTAGGTTAATGTTTTAACGTGATTTTGAGAACATCTTGCTTGTGCCTGGAAAATTTATGTAGGATTTGGTACTCAATATATAATATTTTATTTTCAGCCATTATTGTAGCTCCCCAATAAAGGAATGAATTCAAACAAGTTGGAGAAGTTTTGACATGATTTCAAAGGAGGGGTTTAAAATATGGGTCACCAACATAGCACCTTATTTAACAAATTTTCATGGACTTGTTATAGCTCCCTAATAAAGAAGGAACAAATTTAGGAAAGTTAGTCAAGTTAGAGTAGTTTTACCATGATTTTAAAGAAAAGGTTTAAAACATGGTTCACCTTCTAAGCACCTTATTTAACCTATGTTCTGTTAGAGAAGTGTTCACCTTTAACATTTATTGTACAAATCATTTTATGATTAATAAAGGCATTTTCATTTTTTAGATGTTCATACATTTATGGATTTGATGTTGATCATAAATGGATTTAATGAAGTCCTTGATACAAAACATAACATGGAGGAAATCATGATGAGATCATAATAATGAGATTCCTATCATGTGTAATTATTTTAGTATCTAAACTTTTCCTAGTCATAGGATTAATGAGATGTGATATCATTAATCCGGATAGACTAACACATGTTATACTTTTTGATCGGATCAAGCAATAGATCTCATAAGTTGTAGACATAAGTTTTTTAGAGTCAACATGTGGATGCTTACTAAGGGTAGTAATAACATTAGATTAACCTACTATGAGACAATCATATGGATATTCTATTCCAATGTCAATGATAGTCTCATCATAGCAATGATGCAAGTATCTTTTAACTTGAGGTACTCAAGGATATCTCAGATACTAATCTTGTGTTTTGACTCCATTCATCGATGCCTTTCAGGGTTTACTCATAGGGTGGTGATTGGGTACAACTTGAGGAATTTGGAGGTAATTGAGTAGCCTATAAAGGAATTACCACTCCTGATAGAAGGAGATGATACCCAAGGCCTCTTGTCGAGTCATTACTCGGTAGTCTCTGGCCAGAGCAGATATGTGTCATGAAGAGAGTCTTCAATGATACATAGAGTAATGAGATCCTTAGGACATGATCTAATATCACTTGGACTAGATGTGACGTAGTCAGTCTAGTGGGAGTTGACACTTTGACCATACTCTGAACCAAGTGGGGTATAGATGGTGAAAGGACGAATTGCATGGCAACATTGCGTATGGAAGGGTTCATAGTCAAACCACTGACTTTCTGGGTAATTGGGGGTCATGATGTGTTGCTAGATACCACTCTTGACTTACTTGAATTAAGTGTTAACTCAAGTGGCCAACATAACCAAGAACTAATGGGTCACACATATAAGAGATTCGAAGGATGAGTAAAATGGTCTTGAATGGTTATTCAAGATATGAAAGAGTGTTTCAGGAATGTATCACGATGTGATCATGATGGAAAACGCTACATGGAATGGATTAGAAACAAGTGTTGTTGGTTGCCAATTTGGTCATTAACTTCCTAAAACTTCCATTAATGCATGCTATTCAGGGTCATTAACTTCCCATAACTTCCATTAATGCATGTTATTCATGGTCATTAACTTCCCCTAACTTCCATTAATACATGCTATTTATGACCATTAACTTCCCATAACTCTATAGTGGTGATGGGGGTTATAGAAGGCCAAATGGTGTAGAAAATAGAGATGATTTTCGTGCATCTTGTGTAAGAAACAAGTAAAAGAAAGGTTCTTTCTAACACACACACTCTTTTTCTCTCTAATTCTCACAAGAGTTCTTTTCTTTGCTAAAATAAAGAAGGGATTCTAGCCATCTCCTAATGAGGTTTCATCCTTCTATCTTCGTGTGGACTTTCATTAGAGACGGTGTACATTGATCATTATGGTTTAGGACAACCCAAGGCGGAGAAGATTAAAGAACAAAGGAGATCGTTGAAAAGGTATGAAAACATCTTACATTTCATGTTTTTGTTTTCTATATCTATAAGCATGAGTAGATCTGGTTGTTAAGGTTCCATTTCGTTTTCTACTTTGTATATTTGATATATATTACGTATGAAACACATGATCGGAACCTTATAGTGGTATCAGAGCCATCTTGTGCCTTGTTAGATGTAGAATACATGACAAATGAAAATTGTTTTCGCGGTTGTGACAACTTAGGGTCCTATAATGTTTTGTTTGAAATAGAAAACTGGTTTTAACTATTTTCTTTCACCAAGCTGTTCATAAGATGTATGTGAATGATTCAGCATGATTGAAAATATTTTTAATGTGATTAAAATATTTAATTTCGAATTTACAAGAACATGCATGAAATCTGTCTTTTTGCTGGGCATGTGATGTCTATTGGCGAAACTGATAAGGTTATTCATCATTTTCGTGGAATTTGATTATGGAAAAATTATGTGAACGTATTTGGCATGTGTTTATGTCTCTGTAATTTTTTGTAGAATTATTAAATTTTTTAAATAATTTTATCAAACAATTTTCCAAATATAGACAGTTTTTCAGAAATTGTAGAATCTGTTTTGTTTGACATTTTTGTATATTTATATTTCAGTTCTAGAACCTTAAAAATATTTTTATGTGATAAAAATGTGTTAATTTGCTGTTTTATGCATGCCAAAATGATTTTTCTTGAAATTTGTTTTCCAAAAAAATTTTAGAAGTCATATTTGTCATTTTTGGTGCCTTATAGGTATTTCGGTGGTCATAATAATTTTTGGGTGAAATTATAGAAATGCTTTGATGTTCTGAAAATTTTTGGAAATTATAGAAATTAATTTTGAATTAATTTTAATAGAGCAATATATTTTCTAGTGAGACTAGAAAAATTGGCATTTGTGACAAAATTGAAGTTGTTTAATTTTGGATATAAAATAATTATTTTAAGGTAAATTAATTATAAATTAATTTCTGGAATTAATAATTCATGTTAATTAGATTAATATTAATTTCAAATGAAATAACATACAATAGTAATTTTAGACAAGTTAGTAAAAGGAAGATAGTAAATCCAAGTGTTAGATTGTGTCTTTCATGTTAGGATCCATAAGATGTCATAACCAAAATGATGTGTTTACCTATATGCATTAAAGAATGCATGGATAGGAGAATGTATGGGCTTGCATGATGGATGGTTATGGGCTTAGGCCCCATTTGATTAGGTAGTTCATATCATGCCATGTAGTTATAGTAACTAATATATATATATATACATATACATATGAATTATATGTATAAGACCATCTGAGTTAGATGAGACCTTAGTCAAACCCCTCATTTAGAATATTAAAACTAACACCTTCCTTTAATATGGCAAGAATCAGAGTCCTTTTAAAGTTAGGATTGCTGGGCAAAGTCAAGCACGCTTTACACGGACATGTTCGAACCATGGAAATAGGATTTCTGGATTAATGGGTCAGTTTTAACTAGAAGCGTTGGATTGTTAGGCAAACCCAACATTAACGTGGAAAGAAGCGAAGTTAGGTAGTGTACATTAAATGTACACGTATTAAGAGTTGATAGCCCAATGAGTGTGCACACATCAACAGTTGATAGCACTATATTCAATAGTTGTATTGGAGATGCAATTGGTATGATCGATACCTATCAGTTGAACTAAGGTGGCCTGTTGGACAAACCCAACATCATTTTTAGGGATATTGGATATTGACCCATTAGGAGAAATTCTTTATGAGTTCTCTCGGATTTATATTGAGGGTTATGAATTCTTGAAAATAGTGGGAGCCAAATTACGTGTTAATAAAGTCCTTATAAACATTCATTTAAGTATATTCTATTTTTTCTCTCTTTGACAAAAGGTTGCTATTGCCTAGGTCAACACCATGGGTACTAGTATGAATCTAGGATCATTGATGAAAGCTAACTAGTTTTCTGGACAAAACTTCCTTGATTGGCTCTGGAACTTGAGAATAGTTCTCAAGTCTGAGAAGCTTGGTTATGTTTTGGAAGAACCACTTCCCGATCACCCTGCTGCTGATGCCTCTAATGATGATCGGAGGGCATATAGGAAGCTTGTTGATGATAGCGAGATGGCTAGTTGTATTATGCTAGCCACTATGTCACTGGAGCTGTAAAAGTAGTACTAGGCTATGGATGCTCACACTATAGTCTATCATTTTAGGGAGCTCTTCGATGAGCAAGTAAGGTCTGAAAGGTTCGAGCCTTCGCAAATGTCTTCCAATGCAAGATGGTTGAGGGGACATCTCCAATGCAGTACACACTAAAGATAATGGCTACATCGAGCGGTTGGTCTCCTTAGGTTTTGTTTTGGATCAGGAATTAAATATTGACTTAATTCTGACGGGTTTAACCGATAGTTACTCACAATTTGTGCTTAATAATCAGATGAACAATATATCCAGCACAACTCCCGAGCTGGTCAACATGCTCAAGGCAGTTGAGCCATCTGTCTGCAAGGACAAGGTTGTGATGCTGGTGAACTCTTCTGGTTTGAATGGAAAGAGCCAAAAGAAGACTACCTCGAAGGGAACTTGCTTCCACTGTGGCAAGGATGGCCGTTAGAAGAGAAACTGTAAGGCCTATATAGAGTCTTTGAACTAGAAGAAGGCATCTGATGCCCCATCTACTTCATGTATTTATGTTATTAATATTCATACTATTTCTGATAACAACATATGGGTATTAGATATCGGTTGTGGCTCACACATTTGTAGTAATATGTAGGGCCTTAGGAACAGTAGACAACTCAATAAAAGAGAGTCAGACCTGCTAGTGGGCAATAGAGCAAGAGTTGTTGCATTAGTTATAGGCATATATGTATTGGCGCTACCTAATAGGCATGTATTAGAATTGGACAATTGTTTTTATGTACCTGCCTTGACTACAAATGTAATGCCAGCTTCTAGTCTTAATAAAGCTGGATTTCATTTAAATTTCAGTAACAATGGTTGTTCAATTTATTTGAATGGAATGTGATATGCTTTGGGCACATTATGCAATGGTAAATACATATTGGATATGTCTAATCCGGTTCTAAATATCAATAGTAACAAAAGAATAAAATGATATAATGTGAACTTTTCTTACTTATAACATTGTCGCCTTAGCCATATAAGTGAGAGATGCATGTCTAAACTACACAAGTATGGTAGTTTAGGGTCATTTGATTATGAATCATATGACACATGAGAATCTTGCTTATTACGCAAGATGACTAGGTCACCCTATAAGAGAAAAGATCAACGAGCTAGTGGACTTTTATACTTAATACATATTGATGTATGTGGTTCGATGTCCTTACATGCCAAAGGTGGTTTCGTATACTTCATTACCTTTATCGATGATCATTCTCGATATGGGTATGTGTATCTTATGAGATACAAGTCTGAAGCCTTTGAAAGGTTCAAAGAATTCAAAAACGAAGTTGAGAAACAACTTGGGAGAAGTATTAAATCACTTCGATCAGATCTAGGTGGTGAATACTTAAGCCAAAAGTTTTTGGATTATCTCAGGGATAATGGAATATTGTCCTAGTGGAATCCACCTTACACGACACAGCATAATGGTGTGGCTGAGAAGAGAAACCGAATCTTGGTAGAAATGGTGATGTATGTGATGGGTTTAACGAATTTACCAAAATCCTTTTGGGGGTATGCACTCGAAACTTCTGTTTATGTATTAAACCGAGTCCCATCCAAGTTAGTTGATGTTGCTCCATATAAGATATGGACTAACAAGTAACCTTCTCTTTCCTATATGAAAGTTTGGGTGATTGTCCTACTTATATGAAGCTAATTCAGTTAGATAAGCTTGAAGTTAAATCTGACAAGTGTTTGTTTGTAGGATATCCTAAGGAAACAATAAGATATCAGTTCTACCATGTTTTGGAGCAAAAGGTGCTTGTTTTAAAACAGGTTGTCTTTTTAGAAAGAGTTTCTTCTAAGAGAATACAGTGGGAGTAAAATTGAACTTGTGGAAGTTCAAGATGCTCAAATAGACGCAGATCAACTGCCAGGACCTCAGACTATTGTTCTTGAAGATGAAACAATAGTTCAACCTTTTAACACATAAGAAGTTCGTAGGTCAGGTAGGACATGTCATTCTCCTGAGAGATGCGGATTTCTCACAAGTGAACTTAACAATGCATTACTCATAGAAGATGATGAGCCTACTATCTATAAAGAGGTTCTAAAGAGTTCAGAATATGAAAAATCGGTTCAAGCTATGAAATCCAAAATTGATTCCATGTATGAAAACCAAGTATGGACTTTGGTTCTCATAAAATCTGGATGAGTTGTGTGTGTATAAGAAGGCTAGTGGCAATGCAATCGTGTTCCTTATACTATATGTAGATGACATATTGCTAATGGGAAACGATGTCTCAGCTTTGCAATCAGTCAAAATTTAGCTAACTAAGAACTTCTTTATGAAAGACCTTAGAGAAGCAACATATATTTTGGGAATAGGGATCTATAGAGATAGATCTAAGAGGTTGCTTGGTCTTTCTTAGTCTACATACATAGTGTTGGAGTTATGTAAATATAGTACCCTAGAAAGCAAGTGTATTTACATGTAACTTAATCTTCTTCAGTTACAGTTTTGTAATGAAAATATTTATTATTAATAATATAAAAGAATTTGGTTTTAATGAGCATTATACATCTAGTCATAAGGTACCGAGATCCTTTTGTAAGTAATATACATATATATAGAGATGTATGGGAAACATGTATATTATAAGAATCTTAAATAATGGATTCACAGTTGAATAATCAAGTTGATCATTTGATTATGGTTTAGACTGTAGTGTTGCGATTTATCTCCATGTAAGTAAAATAGTTTACTTCAAGGGAATGATGAGTTTCATATCATGATAGTAGTAGACTATCGATAATGGCACTATTAAATGAATATAGAATTAAGTATGTTTTTAAGAATAAAGTGGGCTGTTACTTTAATCTTAAAACATACAACTTAAGCATTCGCTTATTATGGACCACAATCTTGATGAGTGGTGAACTCGTATGTGTTTCATTATAATTCTTGATATGATCGGAATGGATTTTTACAAAGTATGAATCCGGTTTCTTCATGTTGGAATTACTAATTGAAACATGTATCAGGGAACATTCACTCAAATAGAGAGTTTATAGTGATATCATCACTTCTAGATGTTTTAAGGAGATTAGTGATTAAACTAGCGTCAGTAGTTTGATGAACTAGCTATCCATCAAGTCTTAATACTAAGATGAGATCTTGTGTGTTAATCACCATATAGAGTAAAACGGGAGATCTAGGAGGAAAAACCAACATAAGGGAAAAACAGGAATTTTACCCTTTGTTATGCGAATGGCTATAATAAGGTTCATAATAGGGTTTGCAATTGGACATGAAAATATGTGTTCTTATAATATTTAGTAATTCAAGAGTT
>JAOTAX010150512.1:0-15450 GCA_025629825.1 Erythroxylum guanchezii | reverse complement strand
TACCTGAGTAAACAATAATAGCCATTGTTCTATGTCTAGATGTTGATGGTCTAATGACTCCAAGTTCCAACAAAGCTGTTGTATGTTTTCTGAATTGTTCCTCCATTAAAGGAGTTACATGTTTTAATGGTTTATCCTGAATAGTAATATCAGGATTAATGATGTCCAATTTACAAATTACCTTGTTTTTGGACCAATGTTTCTGTGGATTGTTTCCAATATATTTCAGGTTTTCCAATTCCTGCAATATTTCAGATATTTCTTTGGAAAATTGAGGTATACTTTTTTCGATGTTGAAGTATACACTTTCCTGAATTGAATAGTATTCCTCACTATCCATTTCCAATTTTGGTATGGCATAATTAGCCATATTTATTTATGTGCTAGTGTTGACCATTGACAAGTTTTTATAGAAGGTAATAGATGTGCCTTCTAATCGAATTCCACCATGCTGAGCTCTTATGAAATTACACCCAATCAACATCTGTACTCCATCTAGGGATTCCATTGGAATACAAAATGTGAATGGAACTCTGTAGCTATTTTCTCCAATTATCATAACTCCATCTCTGAGTTTGTATTCTGATCTGAATGTTGAGTTTATTGCATGAATAGAAATAGGCCATTTCGACTTTTCCATCGCTTCCTTTGTAATTGCATCCTGTTTAACACAACATTTGGTTGCACCAGTATCCAAAATTGCTCTTAGCTTAAATTCTTTACAACCAGGAATTTTAAATTGTACATAAAAATTGTACAACTGGTTGTTTATTTTTTCTTTTGAAACACCAGCTTTTGCCTCTTCACAAATTGTCATGACCTGTTCTTTTCCTTTCATGAAACAACTTGTCATTCTTTCTGTTTTTGTCAATTCGTCTGTTAGCTGAATTTGTGGAATAAAGTATTGCTCAAAAATTATTTGAGCCACTGCATCTCCAATATCCACAAAATATTCATAATTACTATTATTGACAAGAAGAGCATATATGGTACCTCTATAGTCCGAGTCTGTTACTCCTGCTGCCACGTCTATACCCTTCATTCCCAATGATGATTTTCCAACAATTCTCCCATATATTTCTGGTTTACCAATTTGCATTCGTATTCCTGTTGATATGCTTTTTCTGCTGAAGGGAGGTATTCTAATACAGTCAATACTGTATAAATCAAATCCTGCAGCCCCTTTTGTTTTTCTGTTTGGTATTTTGGCATGCGGTACATCTCTAACAATTTTAATTGGAAAAGATTGGTATACCACCATGCTTTGCTGACACTCTGATGGTAGTGGTGTGGCTATATTAGTATATATTACACATGATGTACTTCTTGTAGATGCTCGTAATTCTTGCTTTAATTTTTCTTCATGCTGCTTCATTGTATCAAATTCTACTCGTTGCTCAAATTCTTTTGATAGAAATAATTGAGCTATTCTGTCTAACCTTTTGTTTTCAATGGTTAGTTTTTCATTTTCTGTAAGTATTTGAGATACGTACTCTGATATTTCTTTAATTACTTTATCCTTGTCGGATAACATCGGTGTATACAGAGTAGGGATCTTTTCTACTTTTATCTTAAGCTGTATTTGTGCACAGAATGCACAAACAGTCATTGCACATATTGTGCAATGAATTCTCATTCTTTCATTTGTTCTTGCTTTGCAAAATTTGCAATGAATGCAATCAACATTTTGTATTGGTTGATTATGTTGCCATTGATGAGCACAGGCTTCCATTGATGATGGTAGGGTAACATCTTCTAACCAATTTTATTTCTGTTTTAAAATTTCTGATGGATTTTCTGTGACCATATATATGGTATCTGTTGGGTCTACCGTCAAATGACTTAATACCATTGTATGATCCTGTCCTTCTCCTTCTGATACCGAGAATATTCCTTCACTATCTGGATCATCCATATCGATTGAAAGAACATCCCATTCATCAAGTAATGCTAATCCATCAAGCATTGCTACTCTTGCAATATTTCCCTTTTTTCTGGAACAATTTCTCGCATAATGACCCTCTTCTCCACAAATAAAACATTTGCATTTATGCATAGGAGGCTTTTTTCTTTTGAATACTCGTAGATGAGTATCATGTGGTTTTCCTTTATAATTCTTTACTTTTCTCAAACCATATTTGCGACTTTCTTGATAATATCCAGGAATAGGCATCTGAGCACAAAATGATAGATCTTTTAATCCCCTTTGTATTGCTGCTTCTTTACATATCTCATTTAGATATTGATAGGTAAAATGTATCCTTGGTACAACTCCTATCTGATGTCCCAGATGTCTCTTTTGAAATTCCTCCTCTATTTTCTTTCCGAATAATGGTGGTAATTTTTTGAAAAATTTCTATAATAATTATGGGATGACGAACTTTCTTCCTGATAATGATGCCAAGTATAAATATTCTTTCATATATTGTGCCACCATCTTGATATCATTGCAGTTTAATCTTTCTAGATCATAATAGGCCCTATCTTATGATGTTGTTGTACCTTGATATGGATCTTCCAAGGTCATTATTCTTCATATTTGTGAGAATACATTCTGTACATCATCAGCTATATTGATCAAGGCCTCATATTCTTCTCTGAAGGCCATTCTCCATTGCTGAAAAGTTCTTTTCTCAATTTCTCCAAGTAAATTTTCAATAAACATTACCTTTGATTGGTTATCAGGCCAATTCATTCTGTTGATCACATTTGTATTAATTGATTCCCATCTTGTGATCACCTCTTCATATTTTGAGATGTCATTTGGTAAAACCAGCATTACTCCTGTTTGAACTTGTGCAGGTGGTAAGGTCCACTGATTCCAATAATCAACTGATTTTCTTTTGAAATTTTTCCACTTTTCTCTGATTTTTGGAACCTGTATTTTTCTTTCTCCCGTAGCTGGAGGGTATTGTGGAGGTCCCATAGCATATTCTGCTAGTGGTCTATAACCAGATGTTATTCCTTCTGATGTGGATGCGGATTTTACCGTTACTAGGGGTTGCACTATTTTCTGTAAACTTGGAGATTCCTTAAAATCTATTTCTGGTCGTAATTTCAGGTAATCCATTTCTGTGACCATTAGGGCTGTTTCTATAGGCATAGAGGTTGAATAATACCATGGTAAATCATCATCACTTTCTTCTATTCCTTCAAAAATTACCCTAGTACTTTCTTCCTCTTGGGATTCTTTATCATTATCAAATTCATCACCCCATCCTGTACAACAGATGGGTTCAGATTCAAGTATGGTATATTTTACCATGTATTTACAATCTTCTCCAAGATAATCCCAAATTATACCTTTCTCCTTTTCTTGCTCAATGAAATGAGCGGGCAGTATTCGCTGAGGTTGTCTCATTTCTGTTTTGATGATTCTGTGAGCCATCATTCTTACTGTTTCTATTTCTTCTTCTGCTAATTCCACATCATTTTCATCCATTCTTATGGGGGAATTTGGGCTCCTAATTTCGTAATCAGTGAATCTGATATTTGTTGATCCATCACTGTTTTCCCATGTTTGTGCTTGTCTTGGTATTCTAGATATTTCTTTTGATGGTGGTTTGATAGTCCATTTTTCCCCATCGAATAGTTCTGATGAATAGCCTTTTCCTGCGATTGCTTTAACTCCATGGCTAGATAAATATTCAACCTGAATTGTTGTTCCGTATCGGAATGCTGCGTGACTGGTATTTGTTAATTTGGCTACCACTGCTTTTGTTATCAAGAGATTTGACTCTCCTCCAATCCAAGTTTCATATCCTTTTGTTTTTATGACAATTTCCATATGGTTATAGAAATCCTGAATTTCGATCATTTGATCTGGGAGGAAAAAAACCAATTCGGTGCCATTTGAGAGGTCAATTTCCATTTGTCACAAAATTCCTCTTTCATCTCCCCGCCTTGTATCTCTTATTACAATTAGCACCTTTACTCCAGCTTCCTTTCTGTGTAGCACATGTACTCTGATCATTACCATTCCTAGATGGAGGTGTTGCATTCCTTCTATTTTCAGCATTTTATATGAATTATTGGTTATAAGCTTTAATTCCTCTTGATCCTTTGAACCAATAATTAATTTTCTTTCTTCTGAATAATGATGATAGACCCGATGTACAGGTTCTGACCAATTTGAAGTATATAGTACTTCAGCAGGAACCATATGAGCTCGTTGTCTATTTGACAACTGCAGCTGATATTCAGGATCTAGATTCATTTCCAACATTCTATTCTTTTTTCCTTTTCCAGTTATTTTTCTGGCTGCATCTCGGATGGCTTGTTGTATTCTTCTATAATCCCTAATTTGATCTTGTGAAGGTGGGATCATTTGATTATTTTCTGAATTTCTTATAGGGATTAATCCTAATTCTCTTGATTTTGAAGTGCTTGCCCTTGATGGATCATTAACTGTCCAGTTAATATCCTAACTCCTCAATTGATTCATTGTGATTTCGATCTGGATTTTACCCACTTAGCCTTTTCTGAGTCAAAGATATCTTGTGGATTTTTATAAAAATAGACTTTTCTTGTAATAGCAAGGGGTGTTATTTCTCCTTTTTATGAGATTTTAATTCTATTCATTCCTTGACTTATTTGTTCAAGGGCCTCTTTAATCTCTGGATTTTCTGATGGAGATATTTTAGACAAACTTGTCTCAAGCCTTCCAACTCTGGTTTCTAATTTTTCTAGTTTTTGTGATATATTAATTAACAAATAAATTAAGATATTATTCTATTTCACAGTTACAGGTGCTGCCTTTGTTGCTATAAAACCTTCTTCTACCTTCTTAAATCCTTCTGCTGGTAAGCCAAGTAATTCTGTTGCTGCTAAATCTTCTTTATAATCCTCGTCTTCCTTAGCAGTCAACTAGGACATCAAACGAGATTCTTATGAAGGTGTTTTAGTGATTCTTCAATCTTCTGAAGTCTTTCTTCTAGCTTTTTGAAAAGCTTAATTGTTTCTCTTTCAATTTTCTTAGGTTGATCAATTACGGAATTAATCAATTATGTGACTTCACTTTTGAATGGAATCTCTTTGATCTTTTTACTAATCTGCTGGGTACACTCAATTTGTTTTTCTAATTTTTCTATTTTTTCACTTAAAGAGTACAGATGCCTCAAGCTAACTTTTGAAAGTCAATTTACACGATCATGTAAAAACTTGTATATTATGCAAAGTATTTAACTGCAAATCACACAACAAGTTTAGCTGTATATTCTCAGTATGATATGTATGCTTAAACCCTTTCTTATAACATGAAAACTTTACTCCTGTTGATTCTGATTCAAAGATAGGTTCAGAAGCTAAATCTAAATATTTCAAAAAAAATTTATCCTTAAAATATTCCTTAATTGCTTGTTGAAACCTTTCGCTCATTCACAAGCCACTTTCATATTCCTATATTGTTTGATTAGGAGTTGGTCTCATTTTCCCCTTTACACGCTCTCATCAGCTAAACGGGTACTTCTTCTGTTATCCTCTCCCAATCCACAACAAAAGACTAGAAAGCAAATTATGAATAAAACTAATATGGGTATCATTACACAAAGATTTTAAAAACATGGATTTAAAACACACGTAGCATAATAATAATAAACAACCAAACTTGTGGTATCAGAGCAAGGTAATAATATTAATAATAATATTATTAATTAATATTATTAATTAATATTAATTAATATTATTAGTTAATATTAATTAATATTATTAGTTAATATTATAAATTAATAATATTATAAATATTAATATTATAAGTTAATATTAAATAATAATATTATTACTTATCATTAATTAATATGATTAATAATATTATTAATTAATATTAATTAATAATATTGATTATTATTAATTAATATTATTAATTAATAATAATAATTATTTTTAATAATAATAATTAATAATAATAATTAATATTATTAATTAATAATAATTATTAATAATAATTAATATTATTAATTAATATTTATTAATAATATTAATAAATATTATTATTGGTGTTAGGTTTGGAAAGATGAGAGGCTATTTCTGACATTTCTAATTCTTGTCCATAGGACAAAAATTTCTGTACCTCAGTTTTGAGAAGAACAAAAATTTGTGTCCTTGTCCTCTGAAGACGGAACAAAAATGACTGAGGACGGCAAGCAAACAGGACGAAGGACAAAACTTTTGCGTCCTTATTATCCGTCCTCACCCCTGAGGATGCTAACCAAACGCAGGGATAGTTTGGATGATCACTAACAGCAGTCATCCGCCAAGCACATATGGTCAGAAATATCACAACTTATATACCATAAATTCGCCTTCATGAACGAAACATTGATATTATCTCATGTAAGAATTGGTGGCATACTTAAGCAAAGTATATAATGTAAACATGCTTCAATATATTATCCATATACTGACAATGCACATTTATAAGCCAAATATTGATATTCAACGCTCATTATTACAAATTATCAATATAATTACATATCATTACAATTCATCATTACAACCAATACAAGTGCTCATCAATACCAATTATTCATGTTGTCATACGATATTTCTCATTTATGATAGTTTACTTCCCTTTTTGTGTTAAGCCTGCACATTTTATATGGGTGTGGAAAATGGGTGTTGTGGATATCTGAAGGTATCGAGCTGTGGATACCTAAAGGTATCAAACTGTGGATACCCTAAGGCATCAAACTGTGGACACTGGTGGTGTCAAACTATAGTAGTTGCACTGTAACCTTATGGGTATGTCCATCTATCCACCACCAAGATAATAAAGCATGTATCGTAACATTTCCTTTAACCATTTGCCAATTTCACAATTTATATATTGACAAGTCATACGATATACATTTCAAGTCGTAAAATATGTATTTGTGTTCATACATGTAAGTCATAACTTATCACCATGAAAGGTATCAAAATTACACTTGTATAATCATACTATACACATATGAGCGATAAATATGCATACAAATCATTTATGTACATGTAAGTTTTCTTTACCGTGCATTATATTCAATATTAAGTTTCAATGATTAATCTCCCAATTCACAAGTGGTAAGTCCTATTTCATTTATTTCTAGGTATTTGAAAATTTTCATACACATTCATAAAGGTTTGGATAAGATGCGGTAGAAATTGGAAACAAAAACAATGTCACGGTTGTGATAGACACTCTCTCCATTCATACCACTACTTGTTCCTTAATATGCATATAAAAAAAGTCATAAATGGGTTTTGAGGTCTTCTGTACATTTTTTCCTCTATGTCTATAGTTTCTATATCACTAATAATCAGACCATTTGGACTTATAAATCATTAGATATATGAAAAATATTACAAGTTGCTCCAAAATAGGGGCAGCATTAGGTCACCTTTTTCTGTCTCAATTTCAAAGGTCATAGAGCCAGAATTAGTCCCTTCTATAGATATTTAGCTCTCTGTCTTAGTTTCATATGCAACTTAAATCACATAATTTGGAGGTCTTTAGACTGAGTTATGAGTTAAACAATGTGACTGACTCAAACAAACCCTAGACAAAATTCCACAACATAATATTCTCTTGTCATATTCAACCAATTCTATCCAAGATAACACCAAAAAAACACCAAAGCAACATCCCAGCAACAGCTCCACATCCAAATGAATCTTTATATCCATTCAATCATACACAAATACAGAAAACAACTAAGTGAAGTTCCAAACCTGAAAATGGGCAAAGTAGGTCTTTTATTGCCTTTCCTTTCCTTCCTCTTTGGCTTTGCTTGACTCACCAACTAAAAACACTAAAAATATACCTCTCAATCCCACTTCCATCCTTATAATTTCATTCCTTCATAAGTAAAGTAAAAAGAGATAAAGGTGAAGAGAAAATCCCTAACTTTTACCTTGATTTCCACCTAAGATTGACTTGATTTCTTACATGAAAAATAATGGGATGAAGAAGGTGAAATGGAGAGGAGAAAAATCTGAACTTAGAACCCACAAAATATCATGTATCTCCCCTCTCCATATCCCCATTCCAGAACTTTCAAGACTCACACATATGCTTAATTCCTATTAGACACACATGCTTTATTATTATTGGTTACACATGCCTTAATCCAATTGGTCCATGAGTTAACTTTAGAAAAATTGCATATTGTTCCTTCTTCTTCCTTTACTTCCCACATTGGCCTACAATATTATCAATTAATTTCATTCCCCTATGTCTTAATTTTCCAATGTAATAAATTTCATGTAATTTTGGTTAATTATTCCAGGAGTTATACCCAAAACACTACAGGTTGTTCGAAAACAGGGACAACAGCCATAACTGAACTTCAAGCTAGAATTCAAAAACCTTATAGGGACAATAAAATTTCGGTTCCTTCATAAAAGTTTTAGAACTATGTCTCTAGTTTAATTTGTAATTAAAATAATCCAATTTGGAGGTTTACAGGCCAAGATATGGCCAAATTACATAAATACATTTAGTGGAACCTATCCATTCAACTAGTTCCACATCCCAAATCAACTAACTTCGGCCTTATCATGCAAGAGCAACACAAAAATACATCCAATTTAGCCAAAAACATCCCATTTACTTATGGAATACTTCTTTTATCAACTCCCCTCACATCACATTCATAAATCCAACCAAACATATAAAAAATTTCTATACATATTTCACGTCTAAGTATGTATGTCCATGTCGAAGCAAACAAATTATCCTTTTACCCTTGTCATTTACATTAAGTACCATCATGTCTCTTACTATACTTAGATGCACTCAATTCATTATGTTCACTTCTTAATACACCCTAGACATGCTATAATACTTCCAGGGTATATGTTGGGGTGTTACATTTTGTGTCGACTATAGGTCCCTTAATCAGTGCACATTCAAGGATAAATTTCTTATTCCTCTTGTGGAGGAGTTGTGAGCTGGGTACCACCAAATAAAAGTTCATAAGGATGAGATCTATAAGCTGCTTTTCGAACCCATGAGGGACATTATGAGTTTCTCGTGATTCCATTTAGATTAACAAATGCACCGACAACGACTCAAAGTTTGATGAATCATATATTCAAGACAAATTTGAGAAGGTTTGTTCTTGTTTTTTTTAATGATATATTGATTTAGGCTCTTATAAGTTGCATTTGTAACACTTACAATGGGTATTAGAGATTTCAAAAACTCATCAATTATATGTGAAGTTGTCTAAATGTTCCTTTGGTGTGTCCCAAGTGGAATATTTGGGTCATATCATTAGTAGACAAGGGGTATCAACTGATCCTCTGAAGATTAAAGTCGTTGCTGATTGGCCTCAACCTTAGACTGTTAAACAGTTGAGAGGATTTCTAGGCTTATCTGGGTAAGTAAAAAATTGAAGATTGGTTGGAGGATCAAAAAGCCCAAATCTATTTAATTACAGAGAACGTATATATATACAACTGTACATCAATACGTTAGCTCAAATCTTGTTCCTGAAATCATGTCTGTCCTTTTTACATTCCTGATTTTAGTACATGTGTTTGACTTTGATGTAATCCCTGAAATTATGCTAGCTTGATAGGTGTGATCTGCACATCTAGAGGTTGTGATCAAGAGCATATCACCTGCTTGCATTAGTCTAGTGGTTCTACGTCTGCCGGTGAGGGCCGCTGCTAACGCTGGCCTGATGATGCCTTGCTGAGCTTGGCCTGGTGACTTAGGCCCTAGTCCTGCAGCTGGTCTAGCCCAGAGAATCACTAGCCCTACTGATGCCGCTGGTCTTGGTGGACTTGGCCTGAAGCTCACAAGGCCTACTGGTGAGGATTGCTGCTAATACCCCCCCTCAAGCTAGAGGTGTCGGTGAGAACTCGTAGCTTGCCTTTAAGGTTAGCAAAACGAGTGCTTGAAAGAGACTTGGTGAAAATTTCTGCAAGTTGATCATGAGTGGAGACATGACAAATATGCAAATGACTAGTGTTACATTGCTCCCGCACAAAATGATAATCACATTCGATATGTTTGGTATGAACCTTGAAGGTAAGATTATGGGCCAAATAGGCAGCACCCATATTGTCACACTAGATAGTTATAGGAGATTGTAATAATTCTCCCAATTCAGTTAGAAGAGACTTTAGCCACAGATACTCAGCAGCCGCATTAGCCACAGCTCGATACTCAGCCTCAGCAAAATGATCTAGTAACCGTGGGCTGTTTCTTGGACGATCAAGCCATCAGATTTTTATCTAAAAGGGCAGCAAAATTGTCTGTTGATCTTCTATCGGTCTGATCTCTAGCCCAATTGGCATTAGTGAAAAGTTGGAGCATGGAGGTGGAACCAGGAACAATTAAAAGACCTTGAGCAATGGTGTCTTTAACATACCTCAACACTCACTTACAATGTTGCCAATGAGCATCAGTTGGACAGAACATAAATTGGCTAAGTCGATTGACTGCAAAATATAAATCTAGTCACGTAAGACAACCATATTGCAATGCACCAATGGTTCTCCTGTAGATATAAGGATCAAATAGGGGCTCGCCATTAGTAGCACCAAGTTGAAAAGAAGCGGGTAATGGAGTTTTAACCAACTTGGCACCATCTATATGCGTGACTTTGAACAAGTCCTGAAGATATTTCTGTTGAGATAGCAAAATGCCATTACCATGCTGTTTGATTTCAATACCTAAGAAATATATTAGAGGCCCTAGATCACGCAGCTCAAATTCTATGGATAAAACATGAATGAAAGATTTGAGCAAGTCATTACTGCTTCCTGTCAAGATGATATCATCTACATAGAGAAGAAGATAAAGGACATGACTGCTTTGATGTAAAATGAACAGGTAGGTATCAGTATTGGATGTGTTGAAGCCTTGTTGCACCAGAAATTGAGACAAACGGGTGTACCATGCACGTGGAGCTTGCTTGAGACCATATAGGGATTTTCTTAGCCTACAAACATGATCAGGACAACTAGGATTGAGAAAGCCTTGTGGCTGTGACATGTAGACTGTTTCTTCAAGATTACCATTCAGAAAAGCATTTGAAATATCCAATTTTTGAAGAGACCAGTGGTTGGAAACAGCAAGAGAAAGAATTAACCTGATGGTAGTTGGCTTCATTATGGGTGAAAAGGTTGCTGAATAGTCGAGGCCTTCTTGTTGAGTGAAGCCTTTTGCAACAAACTTGGCTTTCAATCTCTCCACCGTTCCATCAGCATTACATTTAATACGATATACCCATTTATTGCCCACCACATTTGCAGCTGCTGGTTTGGGAACTAATTCCCAAGTTCCATACTTTAAAAGAGTAGAAATCTCAGTACTCATAGCCTGCCGCCAGTCCTTGTACTTCATGACTTGTGTAAAAGACGCAGGCTCAACAAAGTTTGTGATAGAATCGGTGCTAGACAGAACTGTTGAATTTAATATTTTTTTCTTAAGGTGAGGGCGGAGGACCATAGGATGAATTTGCAGGAGCTCTTGTTGTGGTGATAGTGCAACAGATAGGTCAGGGGCAGCAATGGTTGCCATGGGTTTTGATGGCATTCCTGTTAAAGGTGACAAAGCAGAATTGGATGTGGCAGGCTAAACATCCGAAGGACAGCTGGACATGGCTAGTGATGGCAACTTGGTAAGCTGGACTGCTGGCATCGGAGGTTGAAGTGTCATTTGTGGAGCGATGGTTAGCCAAGTGTTCATGACTACAACAGGCTCGAATATGGATGGTTTTTGTGTGGCAGCCTCATCATACAAATACTTGCTTTCATCAAATTGAACATGCCTGTAGATATATGTTTTGTTATGTCTAGGATCAAAGCAAATATAACCCAAGTGATCAGGAGATGTGCCAAGAAATACATAAGGTGTAGAACTAAAGGAGAATTTATGCCAGTGATATGGCCTTAGCAAAGGATAAATCGTGTTACCAAAAATTCTTAATGTAGTATAGTCAGGCACATCATCAAATAATTTTTCAAAAGGTGAGATATTGCCCAACACAGTAGTAGGAAGTCGATTGATAACATGAATAACATTTGCAAAGGCATATGACCTGAAACATAAAGGAACCTTCGAATGAGCTAATAAGGTGAAACCAGTGTCCACAACATGTCTGATTTTTCTTTCTGCAGTGCCATTTTGCTCATGTGTGTGAGCACAAGATAATTTGTTAATAATGCCACAATCTTTGAGAAAGCTAGAGACATTTCTGAATTCACCACCCGAATCAGATTGAAAGGCATTAATTTTAGAATTAAATTGTAATTCAACCATGGCTTTGAATTGAACAACTGCCTGGAAAACATCACTTTTCAAATTTAAAGGATATAGCCAAGAGAATATTGAAAAATCATCAATCAATATCAAAAAAGTATTTGTATCCATTAACAGAATTTTGTGGAGCAGGACCCCATACGTCACCATGAACAAGATCAAACTTGTGTTGGGTCACAGTGCCTGTAAGAGGTAGGTTTATTCTACTGAGCTTTCCTAAACAACAAGATTCACACTTTTGTTTAGGGACCTCTTTTATTGAGCAAGGTAAATGAAACCGTTGAACAATGGATGATATTTTAGCAAACTGAGCATGTCTTAATCTAGCATGCCAATCTGCAAGGCTCACTTTTTGTGCAACAAATGCATATGGTTGCTTGAATACTCCAGAAAGTTTATAAACACCTGCGTCAGCTAGACCCTTGAGCATTGTTTGTCTGGTTCTCTAATCCTTGACAACAAAATGAGAATCATGAAATTCAAAATAACACTTGTTATCCTTGGCAATTTCATTAACGAATAGCAGTTGATTAGTGATAGTAGGCACACGAAGAATTCTTTTTATGAGCAATGGACGAGTTTTAGTGATAAGAGAATATTGTCCAATGTGACAAATAGATATACCTCAACCATTACCTAATATCACATTATCGTGGCCTTTGTATCTTCGTAAATGCTCAGACTAGCCAAATCAGGAGTCATATGATGGCTCGCAGCACTGTCAGCCAACCAATCATTTTTTCTTGAAGCTTGATCGACATTAGCCATATTTGCCGTAGGTGTAACATAGTTCTTATCAAAGCGCTTCCTGCAGGTGTTTGCTTGATGATTATTAAGGTTACATATATGACATGGGTTGGGAAACCACCGTTTGTTATTTTTGTTGTTAAAGTTTCCTCCTTTTCCTTTGTTATTGTTCTTGTTATATCCACCAGTGTTCTGTTTGGGCTGAAAGCTTTGTTGACGTGCCATGTTTGCAACTATAGGTCCTGACTTCCTTGAGTTCTGCAGTAATATTTCATGAGAGATCAATCTGTCAGATAGATCAGAGAATGATACCTGTGACTTTTTGGCACTAAGAGCAGCTACAATTGGGTGATAATAAACGGGAAGAAGTCTGAAAATGTTTGCATTGAACTCCGTAATACTGATTGGAGTTCCTTCTGCGGCCAACTCATTAGATATAGATTTGGCTTCCCTAAGGAATTGGGCCATAGATTTTTCTTTAGGTGAGAGATTTTGCAATGCCATGTGCAATTGCACTTGTCTTGCACTGCATCCTGCACCAAACGCTTCAACGAATGCATTCCAAGCCTCACTAATAGTTTCAAGACCTTTGATTTAAGGAAAAGCTTCTTTTGTCAAGGATGACAAAATCCAACTAAGAAGTAACTGATCCTGCTAGAACCATTGAATGTATTCAGGATTTGGTTCAAGAGTTTTTGAGGTGTTTGATTGGATTAAAGGTTTGGGTGCAGGTGTTCCATCAATTTGATTGGATAGAATATAACAATTGATTATGTTGAACTAGAAGATGGTGAATCCATATTGGGCTCTGATACCAAATAAAAAATTGAAGATTGGTTGGAGGATCAAAAAGCTTAAATCTATTTGATTACAGAGAATGTATATAAATAAAACTATACATGAATATGTTAGCTCAAATCTTGTTCCTAAAATAATGTCTGTCCTTTTTACATTCCTGAGTTTTAGCACATGTGTTTGACTTTGATGCAATCCCTAAAATTGTGTTAGCTTGATAGGTGTGATCTGCACATCTAGAGGCTGTGATCATGAGCACATTGCCTGTTTGCATTGGTCTGGTGGTTTTGTGTTTACTGGTGAGGGCCGATGCTGACGCTGGCCTGGTGATGCCTTACTGGGCTTGGCCTAGTGACTTAGGCCCTGGTCCAGCCCAAAGAATCGTTGGCCCTACTGATATTGCTGGTCTTGGTCTGAAGCTCGCAAGGCCTGCTAGTGAGGACTGTTGCTAATAGGGTACTACAGACTATTTATTTAGAGTTATGGCCAATTAAGTAACCCACTTACTAACTTGTTAAAGAAGGGCTCTTTTGTGTGGAATGAGCAGGCGATAGTGGCATTCTTGGTGTTGAAACATGCATTGACATCTGCCCTTGTTTTGACACTTCCTAATTTTCAGGAGGAGTTTATGGTGGAAACTTACGCTAGTGGTGAAGGAGTGGGTGCTGTTTTGTTGTGGGACAGTCATCCTATTGCATTTGTAAGTAAATCCTTGTCTAACAAGTATAAACATTGTTCTGTGTATGAGAAAGAATTTATCGCCATTATTATGGCAGTGAAACAATGGACACATTATCTGGTTGGACAACCTTTTATTATTTAAACTAACCGTTGTAGCCTCAAGTATTTGATGGATCAATGCATCTTAACTCCCTTTCAACAAAACTGGCTGCCCAAGCTTTTGGGTTACGATTTCTCTATCCGATACAAAAGAGGGAGCAACAATTCAGCAGTGGATGCTCTTTCGCGTGTCACAAGCACTGAGCTTTTTGTTTTGTCTATTTCTCAAGTTAACATTGAACTGTTGTCAGAGATTAGGGACAATTAGCAATCCGATATTAACGTTAAAAATTTGATTCAACAGCTACAAAGCGGTGAATATAAAGAAGCTGTTTATTCTTAGACAGGGTACATTTTGAGGTGGAAATTAAGGACGCATTGTCACTAGAAATCGACTTACTCTACGTCAGAAATTGATTGAGATCTCACATGCATCTGCACTTGGAGGGAATTCGGGATCGCTTGGTACATATAAATGATTAAGTGTGTATTTCTTCTGGAGGTGTTCGCAGAAAGATGTGAGGGATTTTGTTCGAAACTGTGAAGTTGCCAGCGTAATAAGCATGAAACGATGGCTTCGCCTTGTCTGTTGCAAACGCTGCCCATTCCCTATCAGGTTTGGACTGATATAGGTATGGATTTCATTGATGGGTTACTGGTATCAGATGGTTTTACTGTCATATTTTCTGCGGTTGATCGGTTGAGCAAGTATGCTCACTTCATTTCTCTGCGTCACCTGTACACTGCTGAACCAGTTGCTAAGACCTTCATGTAAGACATTTTTGCCCCTAAGGGTAATTTTGTAAATGTCTCATAAAGTTGGACTACAATTAATTGCAATTTTGGGTTTTAAACAAATTACCGGTTAAGTTACACCATTT